>JAEIFU010000805.1:0-96709 GCA_018904235.1 Lordiphosa stackelbergi | reverse complement strand
AAAACCGAGCGGTCGTTTTCAATCCGAGCTGTTCTGAATTCCACTTTACTTTTTTAGTCTATTTCATCCGTCAATCGATAGCTGCTGGGGTTGCTTCATATAAATTAATGTATTTGCACCAGAGGTCGCATAAAACGGTCCCCCGTTTGCCTGTGTCAGAAAACGACCGCTTGCGCGCGATCACATTTAATAAAGGTCGGTAACCAACCGCCAACTACGCTCTCTGTCTCTCTTTGGTTGTGAGAGGAGAGAAACACATTTATTTTTAAATTTTTCTGTCAGGTCTGGCTCGGCCTTTGCCAAAATTCACGCATTCAAAAGGTCTTTTTGTATGTATGCATCGTTGTGTAAGCATACAACAACAACAATATGAATGTGTGCGGAAAACTATATGCCTTCTCTCTTTCTCTCTCACGCTGACTCGCTCTCTGTTAATGCTTAACTCTGGCGCTCTCTTGAGTCTGCAACCGAATGAAACAACCTTTTGAAAGTTCTGGTCTTCGTGAAGCAGTGTTGCCAGGTATTGAGCTCGCAAATAGGCTAGATTTTGGGTAAAAATAGGCTAGAATAGGCTAAAATTCAGAAAAATATTTTGAAAAATAAGCTATATATTAAAATCCAATAATATTTACCAAATTAAAGTAATTTTCATGTTTTTATTATGTTAAACACGTTAACAAATTTTCAATATCGTCGTTCTCCCCGTCATTCAAATATTTGTCGTTTTTTTTTATTTGGGCAAGATACTTTTGTGGCAACGAATAGGTATGACAGCATTCATTGTGTCTTCGTATCCCATATCTGTAACATTGAAATATATTATTATTAAAATATAAATAAGTTTGACACAATTTAAAAAACAAACCTTATGGTCAATATTGCATTCAAGCTTTTTAATTGCATTTTATTGCGCAATTTTGACTTTACTATGTTCATTTGGCTGAACACTCGTTCCACCTCTGCATTGGACCATGGCAGGAAAACAATTGGATGGCAAATAATGCAAGCGCCTTAAAGGGGTTGTTATTTCCTGCGTCTCTATACGCAAGCACCTCTGCCCAAAATTGCACCGATTCTTCTATTTTTTCCCATTTTATCAGGTGAATTTTGTCCAATTGTGATTTTATTTCATCGATATCAGATATTTTAAAATATTCAAAAATATTTATGAACTCAAATATATTTTTGTGGGGTCGCAGTATATTATCCACTGCAAATATATTGACCGTCTTTAAAATATTGAAGTTGTCGGGAAGTCTAAAATGAAAAAGTGTTTATAAATATAGTGATAATCTAATAAATTGCAGCTTATTCGTACCTTTCACGAAGTTGCATTATTAATTGTTTCACAAAATTAACGCAAATCTGCCTTATTTCCGGTTCTTGTTCTTTGCATTCAAAAGATTTTATCTTTTGTTCAAAAGCATATCCTAAATACAAATCTGGTACTGTAATATGCGTAAAATCATCTTTAAAGATGTCAATGTTTGTATCCGGTGGTATGATTTTTTCTTTTAGTGAATTGATGCTTGTCATAAGCTCATTTAGTAACTTGGAAGATTCCGGTCTTTCACTTTGAAACAATTTGTTAAGTTTTTGAATATCATTTAAAATCGGTCAAACAAATTAGTTTCATCGTTATATAAGTCATGCAAAATTTTGGCCTTGTGGCATTTTTCGGAACTGGCAGCTAAGGCGAAGTGCAATTTGAGTTCCGACCACTGTTGTGAAATCCTAGTTACAGCAGGTTCTATTGATAGCCATCTGGTATCGCAAACTCTGGGTATTTTTAATGGGGTCTGAAATAAATTAAAGAGTCAGTGAGTCAAACGAATAAAGTTAATACGTCAGGCAATACTTGTGTTAATAAGCAAATATTAACAATTAATCTACTAACCAGCTTTTAGGACGAGTACAGAAATTAGACGTTAGATTTTTGTTATGTTAGACAGTTTGTTGGACGAACACGAATTACTGTTTACTTCACATGTACATATATACCTGATCATTATTTATACATTCATATATTTTTTGTAGTTCATTTGGCGTTGCGAACTTTTCGCAAACCAGGAATAGGTATCCGCCACAAGAAATTCCAAAGCCTCCGGCATACTACCTTTGCACGCCTGATTCACAGCCAATTGTATAGAGTGACATACACACTTAATTAATATTAAAGTAGGCACACTTTTTTTAATTCAGTGTATACGCTCTTTTTGGATCCTGTCATCACATTGGCGTTGTCGGTTCCAAGCCCAATCATATTTGAAATGTTAAAATTTTTTTTTCTGTAACTCTAGCTTCAAATGGTCTGCTATGGAAATAGCATCTCCGGACTCGATACTAACTAAACTCAGGAAAGTAGGCACCATACTTTGCTTTCTTACACTAAAGTAATTTATAACGATTCCTAAAAGTTGTAAAATCCACATATATAGAACGAAGGCAATTAATTTATGAACACATATAAATATATTTTTACAAATTATAAAGCAAAATAATGTTATATTTACCAATCAATTTTGTCACACTGATGTCGGTTGACTCATACAGTAGCAAACTATATTTTGATGATCCAATATCCAATAATAGGTCTTCCATGAAGTGCACTGCCAACACATTGTTTATAATCTGCGTGCACTTCGTCCGTCCAAGCTGTATTTGTGCGGCTGCACTGCTCGCTTTAAATTGTTTCGACAAGTGGTCCACAGGTGATATTGCCGTGTGCTCAGCCACATACAAACATAGTGCAGCTTCCTGCTCCTCTGTCTTCCAGCATTTGAAAGGAAAACTTAGTTTTTGTGTTTGACCAATTGCGCCCATTGTCGAAATATGTTTTTTGGACACCGCATGTTGCCGTATGTCGTATACCTTAGCTGCTACTGAGCATTTACAATAGCAACAAAATGCCTTGGCTGGATCAGCTGGCATTTTCCGGAGCCAGTCCTTAAACTCACTGTTTTCCAACCAAGCATCGCGAAATAATTGTTTGTAATTGGCTTTCGGCATTTTGGCACGTACGCTTCGATTCACTTTTATTTCACAATTAATTATTAGAGGTCAAATAACATAATGCGATAACATATCGCAGCATCCAAAAAATCTATCGATCAGAAAGCACGATCATATGAATAAAGTTCACGTTACAATCGGCAAAAAAGAACCAGCTTATAATATTCTTGTGCAGCAAAACATTGAACACCAAAAATAAAATTTTTCGTTGGTCACAAATACATTAAAAAAATATGCTAAATTATTTTTAAAAATATGCTAGATTTATGGCTATAGGCTATTTACAAATTTTATAGGCTAGATCATTTAAAAATAGGCTAGATCTAGCCTGAAATAGGCTAAACTGGCAACACTGTCGTGAAGACCGCATTTGATGAGCGATTGACTGAATTGGGCCTGGCATAAGGTTGCTCTCAGACCGATCGGTGCTGTGTGTTCAACCACGGCCACCGAGCAGTGAGCGAAATCGCTGCTTAAAATCGGTTGAGGGAAGACCGGGCCCGTTTTGTTTTTGTTTTTTTTGGTCAGTGACGTGAGCAGAGCGAACTGAACATTGGGTTGAGAGTTATTTGCGAGCTATGATTTGCACAGCACTTTTTATAGTTAGTTTAGCTGTATTTTAACCATATTTGATATCCCAAATTTAAATGTAATAATTAAATATTGTTTTAAATAAAAATAAATTGACTTAATATATAAATAAGAGCTTTGCAAATTAAAATTATAGAGATGATGACAACTCTGGCTGCTGTCGATATACAGAAACACGCGCGCAGGCCAGCCAGCCAGCTGTTTATGAAAGCGACTTCGAAACCGAGTTGGAAAAGTCAAAACGTAACCAAATCGTTTGGAATTGGGAACAGCAAAGAGTAAAACGTTCGTTTTCGTTTCGTTTTTACTTTTTGAAAACGTTCGGAATTCAGAACAGGCCTGTATATTTTGTTTAAACAGCTTTGTTCAATATTTATCATTTAGATAATTTTTTAGATGACAAAAAATTTTGTCCTGACGGCCCAGATGGGTTTCGGCACTTTTGGATAGATTTGCGTAAGGATCCACTTAAGTTTTCCAAACTAAATTACGGAGGCGGATCCGCAATGGGTTAGGGAGCCTTTCATGCGTCTGGAACGCTTGATCTGTGCTTCACAAGCTGCAGGATGAACAGTGGGAAATACAAAAAAGTATTGCAGGATCGTCTTCTGCCATTTTTGGGAAAAAATATGGAAAGAGATCTTGTTTTTCCGCAAGATAATGCATCTATTCACAAGAGCAGAGAGATCCAGCGCTTCATAAGTGATCACCATATAAATGTTTTGGATTGGCCAGCATGCTCCCCTGGCCCAAACTCAATTGAAAACATTGTAGGTATCTTAGTAAGGTGTGTTTATGCCAATAACAACAAATTTGAGAATGTCGAAAGCCTCAAATGCGAAATTTTAGCTCAATGGCCTCTTTTAGACCAATATTTACTTACAAATTTAGTGAATTCAATGCCTAAGAGACTTTTCGAGGTAGCAAAGGCTCAAGGTGGCTCTATTATTTATTAAATATTGTTTATATTCCATTCTAAGAATAAAATATTAACTAAATCCAACAAATTTACATGTGTCGTATAATTTTGATACACTTGCAGACATGAAAAAAATCGAACTTCTTTGCTTTTTTAACCGCTACTTGAAAACGCGAGATGCAATCAGATAAGAATACCAGATTTTATGCAGAATTCATTAAGCTTTAATTCTGTATACTTGATTTCGTTGTATTATGCTTTCCCATTCTCCTTCGAGGGTCGAAACTAAAATTTTCATGGTGTCGTATAATTTTGGGCAGGAGTGTATAAGTGGTGTATTTATTGGGCAAAAATGTTGAATCACAGATGTCAGATTTTAACCACGTCTCAGTAAACTAGAACTTAAAAATCGAAAGATATACTGTTTAAAAAAAGTTGAACCTATTTAGAATTAAGAGCACATACATTTTGAAAGGCATGCAGAAGGGAGGACATTCAGTCGAAGTAGAGAGGCGCCTCTAGAAGATATATTTAGAACTTTCAGGGTGACCAGTATTGGAAACAAGAACTGATAGAGCCAATCCTTAACAAGTTTTAAAATCAGTGAAAATAAATTAAAATGATCCCCATTAACTTGTTTGTATTTTTTGGGCTGTCGCATTTCTATTGATAAAATCGAAAAATTTTTACAATGTATTCATCTTCCTATAGTAGGCTTTTTCCTTTACTTCAACCGGTAACTCATCGCTTCGTTCGATGTGGTTTAGTTAGTTCATTTTATAAAGGCACCAACATCAGACACAAAAAATGTTCGGAAAAATAAAATAAAATTTATAAATTATAGTTACAAAATGCAGAAAACTTGATTTCATCATTGCGTGTAAGTAAATTGGAACCACATAACAAACAAAGCGTGCAACCATTCTTTTCGTTCGTTCCGCAGCCACTGTTTAGCAGTGCCAATATGATGATATGGCGTTCTTTGCCCACACGCTTAATACAACCATCACCGATCCTGTTGCAAAGTTACGATTCCAAACCGAGTTATTTGGCAAGCCAGTTTATTTCAGAGGCGGCGCCTTGGTTAATATTATATACAACATGTTTCCGCTGCCACACCACGTTGGAGTTCTATAAGATGCCCTTCCTTTATTTGGCTATATTCTAGCCTAAATTCATTTGATTTTACTTACTGCTTGATGATGACTATACATGGTTCATATTCTATATAACCCGTTTCCGCTGCCACACCACGTTGGAGTTCTACAAGATGCCTTTGCTTTGGCTATACATATTCTAGCCTTAGTTCATTGGATTTTAGTTGCTGGTTGTTACTGACTACATAACAGGAGTTGATACGCATATGGCTAAAGTTACACAATCTGCACACAATCCGCCCACATCCCATATTTGGGGATATGATTGACAATCATCCGCCAAAAATTGATGAAATTTAACATTCATTTGTTTGTAATTTAATTGGTAGTTTTTATCATATTGTTGTTTCTGTACAGAACAATATTTTCACACAATTATACAATTGTTACAACAACTTCATTTTATTCAATAAATTGTATAAGCATTGAACTGATAAATAGTGTCTGTCAAATCATCAAATCGTAAGTCACACGTTTCCTTAGGCTTAATCAAGTCGAATTGCGATTCCAAAAACAAGAATGTTAATGCATTGAGTATATGGGACCCAAAGAAGAACTTAAACTTAAGTGCTACATTTATACCACAATCATGGTGTTAGGTAAGGTTGTTCCTTAGGTATTATACTCTGAAAGTTTTAACTCGGAACAGTTGATCATTTCACAACCAAAATATTCTAAAAGGGTGGGAGGGTAGTATACAAATTCTGTCTGTGTTTGGTCTAGTTATTGCACTTTCAATCTTTCAACTTCCGGATGAGCTATTTCGAATTTTGCTTTTATATCTTTAACAAAGTTTTTGCTCTTAGATTGGACTAATGAAAGCAATGCAAATCACAATGGAATCGACGCTCGATAATAAACTGGTAAATTTGGCTTCAAAAGAGGATGTTAAAGGAATAAATGGACAGTTAGAAGAGCTCTCATTGCAAATAGAGGCAATAAAGGCGGAAAATATAGAGCTCAAAAACGAATTGACACAAATAAGAGCAGAAAGACATAAAGACACCATGGATTTAGAAAGACTTTTAAGTCAGTCAAAACGAAAAAATGTAATTTTTCGCGGTATACAGAAAACTAAGGAATCGAAAGATGCCGTAACAGAGATATGTAAAAGAAACCTTGGCATACCAGAGCCGGGAATCTTTGCCGTAAGGATTTTATCAGAACGATTGCATGGCAGAAATCTTATTGCTGAAATGGCCAGGATGGAGAAAGCAAACGATGTTTTCAAAAATGCTCGGAAATTCGCTGGCACCAAAATATATGTAGAAAAGGATCTGTCTGAGCAAAAACAAAAGAACAAAAGCGTGCTTCTACAAATAAAATCGCAACTTCAAACGCTCAACAAGGATATCAAGGTCTTAGTAACAAATGACTCCATGAAAATCGCTAATGACTGGAACGCGAACAACGAGCTATTCAGCGGTAAAACAAAAGGTTTCCAGGCATTGCAGAAAATAAACCCCCATGTTACAATAGAAGACATTTCCTATAGCAAACTCGCTGATAAACTAAACCAAAAAAAAACTAACTAGATGCAGGCAACATAAGAGTAGAATAGGAAATTCCATATTAGAAAATCATCAGCATTAAACTACTATTACTTCTTATATAAGAAATCATAGGGTGAGCAGCGAAAATTTAAACATTAATAGTATTGCGAGCCTAAAAATAATGTCATACAACGGAGCCGGACTTTCTGACAAACTGATTCTAAAAAATTTTTTCAACTTAATAAACCAGTACGACGTCTTTATTTTGTACGAGACATTTGTTGAGGAAAACATTGAACTTTTCGTGCCTTATTTTGCGGAATACAACATTAAATGGGATTTGGCGACAAGATCGAGTGGGGTAGGCCGAGCTAGCGCGGGACTTCTGTATGGATTTAAAAAGGAGCTCAAACGCTTATGCCACTATACAAGAATTGGAGACGCCACAGCGATCGAGGTCGTAATACCTAATGAAAATCTTTTCGTCTTGCCCTGTTATCTAATTTGTAATTATTGGACAGCCGACTACGAAAGCCTCTAGAATAACCTAAACGAGTCCAACCTCTACAATATAATGATAATAGGAGACTTAGTGCACGGACAGGGGATGTGCAGGTCGAGATTTCAGAACCAACTACATTGAAAAAATATGCAAACCTCCCAAGGAAAGCGAAAGACAAAGTAATTGATACTAAGGGAAGAAAAATAATTGAACTGGTCGAAGACTTCCGCTTTACAATTATTAACCGCATAACTGGCTGCGATTCAGAAGGAGTCCACACGTTTTTACGAGGACAGTCAACCTCAACAATAGACTATTGTTTGATACAAGGCTCGTGGCACAGCTATGTTGCAGATATGGAAATCATATACATATATCATATGCCTCTCGCAGTAGAACTGAGACTTTCGAGTATGAAACTAGACTGGATAAAGAACTGGAAAAGCTAATGTCAGATCAGCAACAAATCGAGATTGAGGAACTTAGTTGCTGCATATCAACAGCGGCGAAGTTTATGCAAAGGTCGACTAAAACAAATTGGAAACAGTCGTGGTACGATGAAGAATGTGACCAAGCCAGAAGAAAATCTCTCTAAAAAAGGCTAGACACACAAATATACCAGAAGGTAAGGATACTTACAAAATCTTAAGTGCCTCTTATAAATCTTTATGTAAAGCAAAAAGACTGCAATACTTCAGGCAAATGGAAGTGGAAATTGGAAAAGTGAAAGATGCAAAATCGTTTTGGTGAATGGTCAGAACGGGATGATTTATTTTGATAAAAATGCTATAAATCGAAAAATGTCTGTCTTTAGAGGCCAATTTACACACTTTCCGCTGAACTTAAAAAGCGCCTTTGATTTTTCAAAAATGCATTGATATGTACTTTATCACACATAGCTCATAAACTCTCATATTTTTGCCTACTGTGGCCTCCATAAATCCTAGAGTGCCAAAAATTCAACTTTTTCGTTTTTCCGCCATATCTTGGAAACAAGAGCTGATAGGACAAAACCAATGATACAGTTTTGTTCAGTGCAATCAATATTAACAAAATCAGATAAAAATAGACCTGCACCAAAAACACTGTTGGGCTGTGTTATATATAGAACTTTCAGCGTGACCAGTATTGGAAACAAGAACTGATATAGCCAATCCTCAACAAGTTTTAAAATCAGTGAAAATAAATTAAAATCATCCCCATTAACTTGTTTGTTTTTTTTGGCCTAAAACCGAAAAATTTTACAATGTATTCATCTTCCTATAGTAGGCTTTTTCCTTTACTTCAACCGGTAACTCATCGCTTCGTTCGATGTGGTTTAGTTAGTTCATTTTATAAAGGCACCAACATCAGACACAAAAAATTTTCGGAAAAATAAAATAAAATTTATAATTTATAGTTACAAAATGCAGAAACTTGATTTCATCATTGCGTGTAAGTAAATGGAAAACATATATCATAGAAAGCGTGCAACCATTCTTTTCGTTCGTTCCGCAGCCACTGTTTAGCAGTGCCAATATGATGATATGGCGTTCTTTGCCCACACGCTTGATACAATCATCACCGATCCTGTTGCAAAGTTACGGTTCCAAACCAAGTTATTTGGCAAGCCAGTTTATTTCAGAGGCGGCGCCTTGGTTAATATTTTATACAATATGTTTCCGCTGGTACACCACGTTGGAGTTCTACAAGATGCCCTTCCTTTATTTGGCTATGCTCTATCCCAAATTCATTTGATTTTATTTACTGCTTGCTGATGACTATACATGGTTTATATTCTATATAACCCGTTTCCGCTGCCACACCCCGTTGACGTTCTACAAGATGCCTTTCCTTTGGCTATACATATTCTAGCCTTAGTTCATTGGATTTTAGCTGCTGGTTGTTACTGACTACACAAAGGAGTTGATACGCATATGGCTAAAGTTACACAATCTGCACACAATCCGCCCACATCCCATATTTGGGGGATATTATTGACAATCATCCGCCAAAAATTGATGAAATTTAACATTCATTTGTTTGTAATTTAATTGTTAGTTTTCATCATATTGTTGTTTCTGTACAGAACAATATTTTCACACAATTATACAATTATTATAACTCCTTCATTTAATTCAATAAATGGTATAAGCATTTAACTGATAAATTGTGGCTTTTAGTTATTTCTTTTTCAGGGAAATGACAGATTAGTAATCATTCTAAGCAATCATGCTATTAAATACAATACAATTGACAAAGTATTCTTTAGTTGGGTATTTGTTGGTCCAAGTCCAATAATTAAGCGATCTCGGTGACATGTCGATTAATGGTCACACTGCGCTTTTTGTCAAGTGAAGATAGCTCCCAGTCGTTGCAGTATATTTTTTCAGTTAAGAAATAAACCCATGTTTTTAAAGATTTTGATCAATTTCCTTCAAATAATCGTGGTGGTTTAGAACTTCTAGTCATAGATCTTCTGGACCTAATGGGGGCGTATGTGGTCAGGTAAAGCTGCTGATCGGCTCAACTTGGCGAACCCAGCGTGATCCTGGTTTACTGCGTCTCAAGTCGACTCACACCTCCTCGTGGTGACCACCGGTAACAGAGCAATGCATCCGCAACGCTGCTGGCTAACGTGAGCGGCGACCCGCCCTTCCCTACAGGGTATAATATATAGGGTTAGTGCGTCGGGTTTGGTACCCACCACCCACCGTAAAAAAATCTCCACCAATGAAAACTACGACTACAATGCCTCGGATACGGACCCCCTCTGACGACGACCCACGCAAACGTTTTAAGAACCACTATTTGAGGATATGCACCTGGAATGTCCGCACCCTCAACAGAGATGGTGATGATATCGCCTTCTTGAATGTCTTCAAGAAATATACATCGGACGTTACCGCACTCCAAGAAATGCGATGGATTGGATATGGGAGCAAGATAATAACGCTACCAAAAGAGAAGACAGAACAGAAACCACCACCCCCCTGGAAGATATATTACACCAGTTGACGAGCGGCTTGCCGCGCTCAGACTTAAGGCAACATATTTTAATATTAGTCTTATCTGTGCACACGCGCCAACAGAAGACAAGGACACCTCAACAAAAGACGAATTCTATGAGCGCTGCCCCGATAACGACATAAAGATCGTGCTAGGCGATTTTAACGCGAAAATCGGTAGAGAAGGAGTCTTTGGTTCGACAGTAGGACGATTTAGCCTTCATGAAACAACCTCCGGTAACGGAGAGAGGCTAATAGACTTTGCTGCAGGCCGGAACATGGTCATAAGTAGTACGAGATTTGAACACCTCGACATCCATAAGGCAACCAAGTCAACGAACACGAAATCAGATTGATCACGTTGTGATCGACGGAAGGCACTCATCGAGTGTACTAGACGTGCGTGCGATTCGAGGAGCCAACATAGACTCGGATCACTGCCTGGTTGCAGCCAAGGTACACACGCGGCTCAGTGTGGCACATGCCTCACGCTCTGGCACACGCCGGAAGCTAAATGTCGAGAAGCTGCAATCACAAGGGACCTCTGAAGCCTACGAAGCCAAACACGCTTAACTGCTCAGGGAAACCTCCCCATTTTCTTCCGATATATGCGAACAGTGGAATCGTATATCACACTCCATGAGTACGGCTGCCAAGGAGATACTCGGGTACTCCGAGTCCCCTCGAAGTCGGACTTGGTACGATGAGGAGTGCCGACTTGCTACTGCAGAGAAAGACGCAGCCTACAGGAGAACTCTGCAGTCGGGAGCAACGCGGGCTGTTAAGGAGCGATACCGGGAGAAAAGGAAAGAGCAGAAGCGCCTCTTTAAAAGGAAAAAGAACGAGCAGGAAAGGCGCATGCGCGAGGAAGTCGAGATGTTATTCGGCATGTGTGAGACTCGAAAATTTTAACAAAAAATTAAGCAATTAACAGAAGGTTTTAAGCCCAGAGTCGCACAATGCAAAGACGAACACGGTAATCTGGTCACCGATCCGCAAGTGGCGCTTAACAAATGGAGAAGCTACTTCTCCAACCTACTGGGAGGCGATGACGAACATGATGCCGCCTCTAGAGAAGTAGCGATGCCACCAATCGACAACATAGAGATAGACCCGCCGACCCAACAGGAAGTCTGCTTAGCCATACAAAGGCTAAAGAACAATAAATCACCAGGCGCTGATGAGCTGCCCGCTGAATTGTTCAAGGCTGGAGGGGAAGAATTGGTAAGGTGCATGCACAAACTTCTTTGCCGTATATGGGTTGACGAAAGCATGCCCGACGATTGGAATTTAAGTGTCCTATGCCCAATCTTTAAAAAAGGAGACCCTGCAGTTTGCGCCAACTACCGCGGGATCAGTCTCCTTCCCATTGCATATAAGGTTCTGTCGCGCATTATTTGTGAACGTCTTAAGCCGCTTATTAACACACTGATTGGACCTTATCAGTGTGGCTTTAGACCTGGTAAATCCACCACAGACCAGATATTCACACTACGACAAATCCTGGAGAAGACCTATGAGAGAGGCATCAACACACACCATCTATTTGTTGATTATAAATCAGCCTTCGACACGCCGATAAGGTCAAGGTTTTTTGAAGCCTTGTCTACCCTTGGTATACCAGCAAAGTACGTCCGTCTTTGCATGATGACGTTGAGAAGTACACAAAGCTCCGTCAAAATAGGAAACCAAGAGAGGTTTTAGGCAGGGCGATACCTTATCGTGTGACTTCTTCAATCTACTGATGGAATATATACTGCGCCGGTGCCCACATGCCAACAGAACGGGCGCCTTTATTCATAAAGAATATGCCGATGATATCATCGGCAATAACGAACGGGCGGTAAGCAGGGCGTTTTCAGAGATTGAGAGGCAGTCCGAACTGATGGGTTTAGCGGTAAATGAGGACAAGACGAAATACCTTGTATCCGCGGACAAAAAGTCCTTGCGTCTTGGACAATCTGTTACAATGGGAGAATACAACTTTAAAGTTGTAGAGGATTTTGTTTACCTCGGAACGACGATAACCAGCGACAACAACATCAGTCTGGAAATCCGACGAAGGATCACTCTTGCAAACCGATGCTTCTACGGGCTAAGTAGGAGCTCAAGAGCAGAGACCTCAAGCGAAGAACAAAATTAGCCCTGTACAAGTCGCTTATCATCCCAGTCCTGCAATACGGCGCAGAAGCATGGACAATGACAGCAGCGGATGAAGCGGCGATTGGCGTGTTTGAACGAAAGATTCTTCGGAGGATTTATGGACCTTTAAAAGTTGGCGATGATTTTCCGCATTCGAAATAATGACGAACTGTATGAGCTCTATGGGGACACCTGTCTGGTCAAGCGCATAAAGCAACAGCGGCTGCGCTGGTTAGGACATGTCACCAGGATGGACGAAGAAGCTCCAGTAAGGAAAGCTTATTATTCGAAGGCGGTTGACTACGGAGGAAGAGGCAGGCAGGGGAGACCTCGACTAAGATGGGAAGACCAGGTTCGGGCAGACCTGGTCCCAGCTTGCACGGAGCAGAAGCGACTGTCGGACATTGATTGCAGCGGCCGAGACCGTCAAACGGTTGTGATGCAAGCATCGGGCCAATCAAGACGAAGAAGAAGATCTTAATAAGAAATTCGCAATACAAAACTTTTGACTATGGGACGAATGGCCGGATTTCTGATGGAGGAGTTTTACGTCAAACTTCCTTGTTCCTGCTCTTTAACTGGTTCAACATTCCTGCGTGAGATTGCTGTTCAATACGTGAGGGTGGTCGATGGTGCTTTTCGATTAGCCAAAGACTTTTTAAACCATTCGCCCAAAGAAATTCCTCTTCAGTCGAAAGGTAGGGTAAGGATAAGTATTTAACTACCATCCTTCCTGAACTAGACAAGTAATAGAAAACACCATTAACTGCATAACTATATAACTAAGGGATGATATTTTCTTAGTACCGATGACATCACAACAGCAATACAATATTTGTTGTCAAGTTCTCGAAATCACAGACGATATTAGCTGTTGCGCTAAGACAACTAAAAATAAATATTTTTTTTTAATTCTGTATTTTTATTTCGTGGTCTTGTCGTTTATTTTAATTTTATTACAGTAAGCATTCTTTATAAGCAACCCTCTATTGTAGCAACCTTTGCATTAGCAACTTTTTTGGTTCCAAAATTTCTGTATAGCAACCAGGGTTTTTCATTCTTCTGTAAAAATGGAGAAGAAAGGCAGAGTATCAATTTCTTGGAAAACAAAATTATTATTTTTAAATGAACTGCAAGATGGCAAAAAACCAACAGAGATCTGCAGAAGCTACAGCATTCATAAGTCGACTTTAAAGAGGATAAAAAATAATAAGGAAAACAAAATGCTTCAAGAACGTATGTTAATCAAAAAAAAAATTCAAGCAAATGAAGTCATTCAAAAATCCTGATCTTGATGATGAACTATACGCATAGTTTTTACTACGAAGGGAAGCAAACGAATTGATTTCAAATAAAGTAAAAGCACTAGAATTAAATAGGTATCTCAATGGAATCGAAGAATTTTTAGCCAGTGATGACTGGCTTAATGAATTCAAAAAAAGGCACGGCACACAGTGGCCGGTTTCGCTGATTTAGCGTTGCAAAAATCGTAACTGTTGAACGGGAAGAGATATTTGAAAAAACTACTTAAAATTAACAAAATTTAAGAAAATCTAACTTTTAATTAGTAAAAAATTTATTATCATTTAAATTATTTATTACTAAAAATATTTATTTTCATACAAAACAAATATATTTTTACTACTCACAAGTTAGCTTTTTTATTAAATTTGGTTTATTTAAAGTAGTTTTACAACCACATTTTTATACCCGTTACTCGTAGAGTAAAAAGGGTATACTAAAGTCGTGCAAATGTATGTAACAGGCAGAAGGAATCATTTCCGACCATATAAAGTATATATATTCTTGATCATCATCAACAGCCGAGTCGATATAGACATGTCCGTCTGTCCGTCCGTCCGTCTGTCTGTATGAACACCTAGATCTCAGAGATGGTAAGAGATAGAGGTTTGACATGTATGGGACAAATGCTTCTTTTATCTGCACGCAGATCAAGTTTTTTTCAAATTTTGGCCACGCCCCCTCCCGCCACCGCAATTTGAAAAAAACGTTATATCTCCTACAGTTTTAAAGATAGACAATTCGTACCTTCTAAAGATAGTTAGTAATTAGCAAAATGAATCGATTTGCCGAAGAAATGATAAAGATCGGATGAACGGTTCTCAAGTTATGAGCAAAAAAGTGAATCACAGCCCCCCCGCTACCACCCCTCCCACTCTAAAAAAATGTTGCATACTTTTTGGATGGTCACACTAAGGAACGCGGGAACACTGTTAAACATGTTTTTTCATGAGTAACGGGTATATCGAAGTCGGTAAGAGCCGACTTTAACTTACGCTCTCGTTAATTAATCGATTTGAAAAAGTTCAATTTTTTTTTAAAATTTTTAGTGGATTAAACTTGGCACTTTGGCAGCCGATCCTGAATCACCCTGTGGACCTACAATGATGAACTTAAACTTATTTTAAAGCTATTGTAAATATCTCTTTCCGTTCAAAAGTTACGATTTTTGCAAAGCGAAACCGGTCCACCGCTCGTGCACAAGCAAAGTTGCGTAGATTTCATCTCAATACACAATTAATTCACGCAAGGCGCAGCTCGGCGCAAGACCAAATAAATATATTTTTATTTAGAAATATGTATTTTAAACAAATTTTCACTCTAGAAGAGTGAATAAGTGTGAATGTACTTTTCGCAGTTCATCAAAGTGGGAAAACAGGGTACAAAAGTAGTACTTCAGTAAAACAACGATAACTCAAATAATTTTTAAAAGCAAAAAAACCAAATTGCAATCGGAGTTTCCGTTTGGTTTTTATACGTTCCCAAACGTAACATTTGAAACCAAAAAAATACAAAAATTTATCAGTTTGAAAAATTGTTCAACTTTGAACCACTGTAAAAACCAAAATAATTGACCAAATTCAATAAACCAAACATTTTCGGTCCACTGTGCGGCCGGTTTCCGGTGAAAATCTTTTCTGCTATGAAGGAAAGTATCACCATCATGCCTTGTGTAAAAGCAACTGGGACGCATAAACTCAATTTGATGATGATTGGAAAATCAAAAAATCCTCGATGTTTTAAAAATGTAAATTGACCGCTGTATTCCAAGTCATCTAAAAATGCTTGGCAAACCTCTGCGCTTTTAAAGCAGTGGTAAAACGATTTGTTCATTCCTGAAGTTTCTCGTCACTTGGAAGCTAAGGGCTTACCAGTAAAAGCAATTTTATTGGTCGATAATGCCACCTGTCATGGCACAGCAAACAATTTTCTGATAATGAAAACCTCAAAGTTATTTTTTTCCCACCCCACAATACACCTGTATTTAAATTTTTGATGTGAAACAACATTAATTTCGGTACGTAAGATTTTAGTAGGAGTTAAATTTGATATCAGCGTCACGTGACGCTGTGGAAGAAATGGAAAAGATGTGAATAGAGGGCATCAGTGACTAAACAGTGACTGAACAGTGATTAAACAGTGACTGAACAGCGACTAAACAGTGACGAAACATTGAATAATCAGTGACTAAACAGTAACAAAACAGTGACTTAACAGTGACTAAACTGTGACTAAACCGTGACCTAACAGTGACTGAACAGTGTGTGAACAGTGGCAAAACATTGGCAAAACATTGACAAATCAGTGATTAAACAGTGACTGAACAGTTTTCACAGTGTTTTTACAGTAAACCAAACCGGTGCTTATTAGGGAGTTATTTGGTACTTGAACTCCCTTTTAGTTTTCTTCTTTTGAAAGAGTGCTTTCTGATTGAGAGTGCTTGTGATTTTGAAATTAAGCCTCTAAATTTAGCATCATGTTGCACATCAAAGCTTCGTGAGTGTTAACTACATTTACACTTTTTTTTTTTGATGTGAAACATTTTTATTTCGGTACGAACGATTTAAGTAGGAGTAAAATTTGATTTCAGCGTCACGTGACGTTGATATTATGTGTTGTTGTTTTGTGGAGTTTCCGGCAAACACACACAGCTATAAGAGGATTGGCAGATGGAGTAAGTGAAGAGGTAGGATAAATGCTGAAAAGCTGGTTGGGTTCTGGGAAAGCTCTAGGTGGGATCTGGTGGTATTTGTGAGGGATAGAGGTTGGATCTTATCTGGAAGCAATCTGCCTGGGATCTGGTTAGAATTTGGCTGGGATCTGGGTACGATCTGGGTGGGATCTGTGTGGGTTCTGGGTGGTATCTGGAAGGGATCTGGGTGGGATCTGTATGGGATCTGTGTGGGACCTGGGCCGGATCTGTATGGGATCTGTATGGAATCTGTGTAGGACCTGGGTGGGATCTGTCTGGGACCTGGGTGGGATCTGGGTGGTACCTGGGTGGTATCTGGAAGGGATCTGGGTGGGATCTGTATGGAATCTGTGTGGGACCTGGGTGGGATCTGTATGGGACCTGGGTGGGATCTGTGTGGGATCTCGGCGGGATCAAGGTGGGATCTGGGTGGGATCTGGAAGGGATCTAGGTGGGATCTGGTTGGGATCTGGGTGGTATCTGTGTGGGACCTGGGTGTGATCTGGGTGGGATCTTGGTGGGGTCTTAAAGGTATCTGGGTGGGATCTGGACGGGAACTTGTTTGGATCTGGGTGGAATCTGGATGGGTTTTGGGTGGGACCTGGGGTGGAATCTGGATGGGATCTGGGCGGGTTCTGGGTGGTATCTGTAAGGCAGGGATCTGGGCGAGATCTGGGTGGGATCTGGGTAAGATCAGGGCGGTGTCTAAGTGGGATCAGCGTTGGATCTAAGTGGATCGAAGGATTTCTGGATTTTCTGGATTTCTACTCCCCGTTAATTTCCTTCTTTCGAAAGAGTGCCTTTGCTGATTTATACACCATTGAGAGAGCTTGTGATTTGAAAATAAGCTCTTCAACTAAGCATCATGTTTCACATCAAAGACTCGTGACTTTTTTTTAATATTTGGAGTGTTTGCTCTTACAATTTGCTCGCGTAAACTATTTGGTGTTCCCAATACTCAAATTATTTGCCTATAAGACCTCAGCTTTAGTTTTAAATCCTGTAAAATTTTTATATCATGGCAATTTTAATCTGTTTGATCCAAGGAATCAAACCGAAACGAAAATCGGTTTCGGTTCCGGTACGTATCAAAACTAACGTATCGGGTACTCGGTTCCGGTTCCGGTACCTTTTTATTTCGGTATCGTACCGGTACGTACCGGTATGGACCTGTAAAACTAACAGAAATTTTAAAACTTAAGTCCAAACAAAGTGGGTAAGCAGCAGTACACATGTATGTGTATATAAATGATCAATTTCATTTGCGTGTGTTTGCCATAAAAATTATGCATGTTTGTATTCATAAGATAATTAAAATTATATTTTATTAACAATGTCTTCACCAAATTTAATTAAAATAAAAAAGAAATTAAAATTAGTTACAAAGATGGTAAATTAACGATTATTTCTTAGAAGCATGACAGCGGTCAATGTGTTTCCGTCCATCTGATTTCTTAGCAGACTCATAATGAACTGCACACCGGAAAATAAACATTCTACGCTTACTTCAGATTGGGTGCATGTCATAACGCCAGTGTCAAGCCCACGGGCGGGACCAATGTGTCTAGCGCCGCGGGCGGTTCTGTCACGAAGTGTCATAACGCCCGGGGGTTTATGTCATTTTCTTGTGGGCCTTGACACTATGGAATTAACGCCCGAACCTAATAATTGAATACGTGGTATAAATCAGTGGCGTACGCGGGGGTTCAACCCTCAAGCCCCCTTTTTATGCAAATACTACTATAAAAAATTACCCCGGCGTATGACACTGGGCGTTATGACATGCACCCCTTCAGATTACTTGCTGTGTGACATGTGACCATTTCTTCGGTGGCCAGTGTTCGTAACCGGAGTTTCTCGTTCAGTATATACTGAATGTTTACTCCTGTAAAGAAAATTAATTTTTGAACTACCGATCTTATTTGGGTGAATATTAAACTTACCAATGAATAAACGACTTAAATAAGGTTAACCCTTCTACTTTTAAAGAGATTAACTTGCCTTTATTGCCTCCATTCAATTTGTGGCCGCCTGTGGCCCAGCGGTTAGTGTGCTGGACTGCTGAGCGGGAGGTCGTGGGTTCGATCCCGCCTTTGAACATATAATAATAAATGTTTTTTTCTTTCTTTAGAAAAATAGCTTTTACACATACAGTCACCTTCACCAGCTATTGGCGCCAGCTGTGAAGTAATCTAGCCCAAGGTATACTTAACAAGGTAGTCGCACTCGCTCTCTGGCTACTTCTTATTTCATTCACATGCACGCACTTTACACTTATTTCACAAGAAATTTTACACAAAGAGCAATATGGAGGCGCCATTGCTAAAAATGAAAAAAACACGTAAAGTCTGTCACAAAATTAAGAAGTAAATCAAGAAAATTTCGTGCGCGGAGATGCGTCGCTCTCAATTGCTGCCAACAGACTGACATTTAAGAAGGAAGCAAAGAGAGCGAGACAGCGAGCGAGACTACCTTTTTGAGTATACCTTGATCTAGCCATGAAAAAGCAAATTTTCAAAACTTTGCCGAGCTGTAGGTCCCTTTTCTCTTGTGCGATAAATTTAAAGCACACACGCCAATAGATTGAGAAAAGCTTGGCTTGGCCCCGTTGGAGGAGCTGTATAGCCAATTTAAGAAAATTTAACATTAACATAATAATTTGCCTTCAACTTCTTTTTTAATAATCTCAATCAGCTGCTCTGACTTCCAGAGTACGTCCTCGCGTACTGATTGCGGGTTAATAAAATTTGTACAATCCAGACCTTCAATTTAGCGAAATCCAAGCTCGTTCATCAGAGCAAACGACCATCCATCAACAGAGCACAGAGAACACACGCATCTCGAATAGTCTGTTTGTTAATTGCCACCCGAATGCTGGGCTTAAACTGTTCATCAATGGACGTGGTACCAGCAGTTTTCTTTTCCTGGGCTTGATTTGTGTTTTTCTGATCGACTTGACGGTCAAGCTTTTTTGTCAAGTCGGCGTGAGATCGGGCAATCTGCTTTTTTAAATTTGTGCCATGATCGCCCTATTAAATGATGGAACGGTACCGCATAGGCAACCAGATCTTTTTGATGTATAATGCATAAGTTGATTACAGTTGTGATCAAACACAACTTTTTCGGACCTAGAGCCAGAGCCAGCTAAACTCACTAATTGAATATTAGAAAGGTCGCCAGATAAATTACAAAATCTAAATAATATAACAATAAATCAAATTTTAACGACCCACAAAATAAAAAATTTATAAAATTTCGACTTCATCCCTCCCATTGCAAAAAGCGCTCTACGCCACTGACACAAGACCTCTAAGGTATTACATGTATTGAATCTGCCGAAAAACATACACCAATAAATGCTTGTTTCTTATTGAATGAACGAGATATATTCACAGACATGACCATTTTGCTCCAAATCAAACTAGACTCGATAAGGAATTACTTTCATCCATAAATATTCACCAAAACAAATCAGTTCCATCAAACAAATTCAAATCATCCATTTTTAACACGAGAAATCGTCAACTTCTTGTTGGCGACACACACACACACACACACAATCAAGTCAGTCAATTGACCATAAACTGCTGTCCCAACACCTTGAATGGCATATTAATTGTGTAATCAATAAAAACCAATTTGCATTTGTATGGCCGGGATTGGCAGCCGCCAACATACATACATACCTCTGGGGGAAAGACTTTCGACACTCTCAGAATTGGGTTAGTTTGTTTTGAAGTCGGGCATAAATTAATATCGCGCTGACTTGGCACAATGCCAAGACGAATCAATTTGGTTATAAGACTTTCGCGAGCCAAAACACAAAATTTAAATGAGCTTGTGGGTTCTTAGAGCAAACTGCCTAGATAAGACAATGGGCAGGGCCAACGAATTGGGTTGACCACTCCAGCAGCAACTGGAAGCGGTGGCAGTGTGCTTTGGACCAGGAACGATAACAGTTGGACATCATGCTGTGGAAATTGTGCACAGCCTTGCTGCTTATAGCAGTTTGCAGCTATCCCATTCAAATAGAAGCAGCCAGGACCACAGCCTTGGAACTGGAACACACAAACCTGGGGTAAGACTAAACTAAGCAGCAGACATTTTCTGAAATTGCGTTTATTGCAATAAGACTTATTATAAATTTAAAAAAAAAATTTTTTTCATTGAAGTAAACTGAGTCTAATATGTAGGTACAAAATTATGAAAAAATCTGAAAGATTCGTACAAAAAAATGGTTGGCTATCCTTACAAAACACTCTTAAGAATTTTTAAAAGAAGCTCATTCAATGTAGTCTTCTATGTATTATGCTAGCTCATATATGAGGAACAAGATCCAGAAATTGAATTTCATTGCCTTACTGTAAACCAAAACACTTTTAAGAAACAAAGCTGAACCTGTTTCAAAAACCAAATCCCACCAAAAAACCAAAAATCCCATAGATTTGCAGAGAGATAACACAACTCAACAGTGTTTATGGTTCAAGCCTATTTCGATCGAATTATGTTAATATGGATTCCACTGAACAAAACTGCTTTATTCGTTTGATTCCAAGATGTAGCGAAAAAAACGAATTTGTTTAATTTCTGGCACTGTAGAATTTATGGGGGCCACACTTGGCATAAATATTTGGATTTAAGTGCTACTGTGCGACAGAGCACATATCAATGCACCTTTGAATCCCAAGCGCTATATAAGTACAGAAAGTGTATAAATTGGACTCTAAAGTCAGACAATTCTAGTTTTATTGCAATTTTCTCAAAATAAATCATTCCCTTTTGGCTAGTTTGGTTGTCGAAATTCTAGTGGAACAATGGTCCCAAAGTCGATTTTTTTGGCATAAAGTCTAATTATAAAGATTTCTGCACGAAATTTGGTATATACTCATATTTCGGGCCCCCAAAGCGACTTACAAAGATTTGTTCAATTTGGACTATTATTTCATATAGCTGCCATATAAACGATCTGGCCGATTTTCACTAACTTTGTTGTTTTTTAAACTATTGAACTGAAATTCAGTTTATACGCGTATTTTAGGCTCCCAATGTGTCCTACCAAATTTGATTCAATTTGGACTATTATTTCATATAGCTGCCATATAAACGATCTGGCCGATTTTCACTAATTTTGTTGTTTTTTAAACTATTGAACTGAAACTCAGTTTATATACGTATTTTAGGCTCCCAATATGTCCTATTAAATTTGGTTCAATTTGGACTATTATTTCATATAGCTTCAGAATCTATATGTAAACAGTATTTACAGTATTTACATGTAAACAGTATTATTTAATCGGTATCGTCAGTATTATCTTCATCACAAAAAGGGTCCATACTACAACTTAATGTAAAAGAGGGTACGTCCAAAAGCGCAATGACATCTGTCGGAAGAGATATCTTTACATTTTGTGCCTTCCTTTTATTTAAACATAAACTAGAGATCAGTGGATCGCTAGAGTCCATAGCTCTATGAAAAACGACGTGCACGTCTTCCAAAATTAGGTGATATATTCTGATCATCGTCCCTTGTTTTAATAATTAATTTTAAAGTCATCCAATTTAGGTATCTGGGCTCTGTTTTGAATCTGTGTTTTGTACTGTTGCATTTGATGAAGCATTTATTTGCATAGGCCACAAAATTTTTAACCTTTTTTTTATTTGCTCATTTTTTTTTTTATAGATGAACTTTCTCCACATATTTTATACATGAAATCGAATACAGCTAATGTTTTACGTCCTTTTTTTAGCCACACTTCAATCAATTCTTTGTGCTCAAACTCAAAGTGCTCTGAAAAAATCGTAATTTCACGGGTTCGTGAAAATTCGTGAAAAAAACAATTAGACTATCGTAAAGAGGACACTTTAATGAACAATATTGCATTAACAGTTACGACAATCCACGACAATCCACCGAACTTTTACTCCACGAAACATAATTATTTTGAGGTTAAGCTAGCCTAAAACAACACACAACAAAAACACATAAACCAAAGGACAAAGCACATATATAGAACAAACTGATACGAAATTGTATTAAACATACCTTGGACATTATTTTCCATAGTTTACTTCAATTGTTTTAATCAATTTTCGTTTATTTTAAAGGCAATAAACTTAGACAAAATTTTGCCACAACAAAAGCCACATGCGAAGTTAAATGAATGGCTGACTTTCAGGGCTTCGCAAAACTTTAAGGGCTGCATATCATAGTAAAATTTTTTGATTCTATGACCGCTAGGATATACTTTTTTAAAAAATATATAGATTTTCAAATCAAAAATCGCAACTTTTTTTGGACATTTATGCAGATATATATAAGCTTTTCAATGCAATGTCAAATAACATTGTGACACATTTTTGAACTCATCAAAGTTGATAGATTCGAGACCAACAAATTCTGAAAGGGTGTGATGGTATGTAGTATAAAAACCCTGTCTGGTTTGGTCTGATTAGCCCCCCGCTTCTTTTTATGCACTTTGAACGTTTCAGCTTCAGAGTAGGACTACCCACTCTATATCTCGTAAACTATTTTTATACACTTGAAAAGTGTATTATAATTTTGCCCAGAAGTTTGCAACGCATGGAAGGAATCATCTCCGACCACATAAAGTATATATATTCTTGATCAGCATGACGAGCTGAGTCGATTAAGCTTTGTCCGTCCGTCTGTCCGTCTTTCCGTCCGTCCGTCTGTCCGTCCGTCTGTCCGTCTGTCTGTTTCTACGCGAACTAGTCCCTCAGTTTTTTAGCTATCAAGTTGAAACTTTGCACAGAGTCTTATTTTGGCTGCACGCTGCTAATATGTCGGAACCGACCGGATCGGATGACTACTTCTTGTAGCTGCCATACAAATGTTTGGTCGGAAAATGGGTTTTAGTGAGAAAAACTGTTTTGTTCACAATATTACCGCTCACAAACACGGTCATGGGTAATATTGAATGTTTTTAAGCTGATCTGCGAAGTTTGGTCGAAGTCGCTAACCGTTGAGACAAGCTTTTTCAAGTGTATAAAACTTCGGCAAAGACGAAGTTAGCTTTGCCGTTCTCGTTAATTTTGCTTTCATGTCTTTAGCAATGTTGTTGCTCTTGGCTTGGCCTACAAAACATTTCTTTGTAGCAAATCAAAAAAATTGCATCTTCATACTTAAAATTCCAAAAGTTGTCCAAAAAAACCCAAGTTAACTTAATCTTGAAACCCGCTACAAATTTGGACAAGTAATACAGGACGAAGTTATAGCTTAGACCAAAATACACAAACCGTTAGTACGAACAAACTTCATTTAATTCCGTTAAGTACAATTTGTAAGTTTGATTTTTTTACAATTTAATTGTTTTAATTCAAAACAATCGAAATTTTTATTGTGAACACCAATTGCTACCAAATATTGCCATTTTTCAAGTTTTGGTTGAAATTATACGTGCTTAAGGGCCCGTAACTATATGAACGACCAATCGAATGAAGTTAGCATGCTTCAACCAACCAAGACCAAACCCAGCGAAGGTTTTTCTACTACCTTCATACCCTTTCAGAATTTGTTGGTACCGACTCTGTCAACTTTTTATTACATTGCTATTTGCGACAAAACACATATCAATGCATTTTTGAAAAATCAAATGCGCTATATAAGTATAGCGGAAAGTGTCTAAATTGGCCTCTAAAGTCAGACATGTTTCGATTTATAGCATTTTTTCAAAATAAATCATCCCGTTTAAACTAGCGCAGCTATTGGATTAATATTTTCGCCATCTGAGCATATAGCCAACATATGCATGTTCTTAATTCCACTACTTTTTGAAAAGTAAATCGAACGCAATTCCGCTTCGGTTTCGTTTCTGTGTTCTCAATTCCGAATGAAATTGCTCTCTATTTACTTTTTGGAAATCACTGAACCAAGCGATTTCTAAATTGATCAAAGAATTAAGGAAAGTTCATTTTATGTGCATCCAGCAACTGAGAGAGTGCCCAATTTGGCAATTACTTTTCATTCCACCGACCAACAAGCATTACTTTTCAAAACATGCCTGATGATCTTATTTTGTGATTTGGTTGGCATTTCAATCAGCTTATTTGGCAAAGTTATAGCCTGTTTAAGACGAAAATACATATTTATGTTTATGGGAGGACAACTAGATTCGTAATTCAAATTTTTATAGGAACTGTGAAAAGGCTACTTGTTTTAGCAAAGAACTTTTGGAAAAAAAGGCAAATATTAAATAACATTCAAAAACTTCCGTTATTTTTTGACCGATCAAAAATATCCTAGTTCACAACAGAATGGTGGGTATTATAAGTAATTAAAAAAGAATTAAAAAATCGGTCAACAGATATTCTAAGTAAATTTTTGCAACCATTTTGAAAAAGCGGTTCCGAGATAATCGCATTTAAATAAAAATTATTTTTGATAGATTTCAAACATTGATTTGGTGCATTTGGGGGTTAGCTTTCAGCGAAAAATAATATTATCTAAATCAGTCAAATAGTTCTTAAGAAATTTGGTTCAAAGTGCTTCAAGACATGGTAAAAAAATCTCCAAAAATTTCCAAGTAAAATTTTTAATCAAAAAATTTTTTTTTGGTAAATTGCGATGATTTTGTAACTTTTTTCAGGGTTCGTAAATAACACACAATGTACAAAACATCGATTTCTAAACAAAGTAATAAACAGTAAGTGTTCTATTAGAAATGTTCAAAATATTTTGAACAGTGTTCTATAAAATTTTTGTCAAAATTTTACATTTCGACACACGAAAGCGATAACATTTTGAACACTCTAACTACAAATTATATTCCTGTGTATGTTTTTCAAAGTAAGTTTTGCATTTGTGATTGAAGTTGAACTCGTACTGATAAATAAAACAGCTATTGTTCAAATTTGTAAGCAAAATGGAAGATAGACTGGGATTTCGTCTAAAATTTTGTTTCTTTGTGCACAACTATGCTGCCGAGACAAGATATGGTTATGGGTGACTCTTAAAGGGAATGGCTGCTTCGCGAGGCCCAGCTCAATCAGTTGGAAAATGAGCTTTCAAACAAATTATTGCGTGCACTATCCTCGAGAAAAGCAATTTTAATGGAAAATGATGCTTTTTTTGGCTGCTACACTGAGAAAACAAAATTGGCTACACGGCGCGTGTAGAGACGTCAAACCTAAACGCAACGTATTTTGCCCTGTTAAATTGCACACGCTGCGTGTAGAATTCAGAAAGCCACACGCGACGTGCAGAAAAAGCTACACGCTACGTGTATAAATTAAAAATCTAAATGCAAATGTAGAAAAGTTAAATGCTGCGTGTGCAAAGGCAAAGTCTACACGACATTAGAAAATCAGCTCATTTTCCCAAATAATTCTACATTTTTCATGCAGCAATCTGAATACCACACGGACGTTTAGGTTTTCTACATTAACGTTTGGATATTGAAATCCTTCACGCGTGTGTGGAAATTCTACACGAAAAATGTAGCTCCACATCAGTACTGAATTTTTATATTTTTCGTTGGTTGTCACACGTGACGTGTGGGATTTCTAAATGTACGTTTGGATTTACAAAATCTAAACGCTGCATGTTGAAAATCTACACGAATCGTGCGCAAAATTCTGTTGCCTGTATATAAATAGTGATTGCGTTGAATTAGAACTTGAGAATTACAAGCAAGCAAATATTGGATTGTGCCTTTAGCAGATCAAACCAATACAAGTACTGTCTTAGAGGCCTTGCCTTACAAGCGTGACGTGGCGGAGACGTCTAAAACATCTTTCCAATCGTGTTGCAGTCCAAGGGGCCGGGACTTCAAATTTACCAGAGTAAGTAAAAAAAATATAAATTTGTAAAAAAAAACGAGAAAGGCAAAGCTAACTTTTGATTCCCTTTAAATAGCTTGTCTCAACGCAGTTAAAAAAACATTACATATTACCCATGACCGTGTTTGAGAGCAGTAATATTGAGAACAAAACAGTTTTCTTACTAAAACCCATTTTCCGAACGAACATTTGTATGGCAGCTACAAGAAGTAGTCATCCGATCCGGTCGGTTCCGAAATATTAGCAGCGTGCAGTAAAAAGAAGACTCTGTGCAAAGTTTCAGCTCGATAGCTCCAAAACTGAGGGACTAGTTCGCGTATAAACAGACAGACGGACAGACGGACGGACAAAGCTTAATCGACTCAGCTCGTCATGCTGATCAAGAAAATATATACAAGGTGGCGCAAAAGAAGTCACCGTATTGGAAGATGCTCTCATTTTTGCAAATGGCCGCCAATGTCAAATCTGTTTTGACATTTTGGCGGACAGGCAGAATACAAGTGAATAAGCCATGGGGCGATACACTCCCCAGAGCGCGGAAAATTTTGAATTGACGCGATTTTTCGACCAAAATCATAATGAGCGATACGAAAAGTTAGAAATTATCGCTTCATGGGGACAATCCGAGTGATGCACGGGGAGACCTCAAGCCCTCAAGGCGAAAAATACCAAACACGAGATAAATTTATCGCCCGAAACGTCCGCCGAGTGATGGAAAATGCCCCATAAAACGAGCGTATGGCAATTTTGAAGTACGACGCCCATTTGTCCGATATCATCTTCTCACTTAACACAATTAATTTCTAAAGGTCACTAAACACAAAAAACTAGAGATCGAAGTTTTTCATTTAGAAAAATGAGAGCCAAACAACATCGGATGACTTCTTTTGCGCCATATTTGTGTACTGTATGTGTCCGAAAATGTAGCTTTTCCGCACACCAGGGATTTTCAACCCACTACTTTGTGTAGCTTTTCTGCACATGTTTTTCTTTCTCATTTCAACATGTGCAGAAAAGCTACACAAAAGTAATGGGTTGAATCCCGGTCGAAACGTGTAGAAATCTTACATTTTCGTGTGCGCTGATTTTTTTCTCTGTGTTTGTATATATCTCTTGAAGGTACGAACATTATACCTAAACAATTGCGCAAGATATGACGATTTTTAGAACTGCGGTAAAGGCAGGTAACTGAAATTCCCTTTTTATACCCTTGGAGAGGGTATGTTAAAATTGTCCGGATGTTTCTAACGCATAGAAGGAAGCATCTCCGACCACATAAAGTATATATATTCTTGATCAGCATGACAAGCTGAGTTGATATAGCCATGTCCGTCTGTTTCTATGCTATCTCCTCCGTCAGTTTTAAAGCTATCTTAACCAAACTTTGCACGAAGTCTTTTGGTACAAATACGCTGCACATTTGTCGGAACCGGCCTGATCGAATGACTATAGCATATAGCTGCCATAGGTATGATCTTCAAAAGGTCGAGAAAATAGTTTTAGTGAGAAAACTTTTTTGTTTTCAATGGTAGCGTGTTTGTACGCGCGTTTCAGTTATAAATATTATCTGTCTCAACACAATTTTAGAGAGTTTGATCAAAATCGGATGAATATATCGTATAGCTGCCATATAAAAACTGGCAGAAATATATCATGCTCCAAGGGTATATAAACTTCGTTCGAGCCGAAGTTAGCTTTCCTCTATTTTTTTTATTATTGAAAATTCGAAGCACAGAAGCTAAAAGGCTGAAAGAAGTTCAGCTACTCAAGCCAAATATTTATTTAATGTAAATTTATAGAGGAAGTTCAATTTTTAGTCACAGTGTTAAAAATGTTATTGCTTTCGTGTGTCGAAATGTAAAATGTTCAAAATGTAAAATAACATGTTCTTTATCGTGTTAACAACGTATGTGTTTAAAACACTTGTCATTTTGAACTGTTTAAAATGCCTAGTGTTATTTAACAGTGTTTGTTATTCTGACATAAATGAGAAAAGGCAAAGCTCACTTCGTCTGTACCGAAGTTTAGATACACTTGAAATAGCTTGTCTCAACGGTTAGCGACTTCGACCAAACTTCGCAGATCAGCTTAAAAACATTACATATTACCCATGACCGTGTTTGAGAGCAGTAATATTGAAAACAAAACAGTTTTTCTTACTAAAACCCATTTTCCGAACGAACATTTGTATGGCAGCTACAAGAAGTAGTCATCCGATCCGGTCGGTTCCGACATATTAGCAGCGTGCAGTAAAAAGAAGACTCTGTGCAAAGTTTCAGCTCGATAGCTCTAAAACTGAGGGACTAGTTCGCGTAGAAACAGACAGACGGACAGACGTACAGACGGACGGACTGACAGACGGACAGACGGACGGACAAAGCTTAATCGACTCAGCTCGTCATGCTGATCAAGAATATATATACTTTATGTGGTCGGAGATGATTCCTTCTATGCGTTGCAAACTTCTGGGCAAAATTATAATACACTTTTCAAGTGTATAAAAACACTGTTCAAAACATTTTTGAACACACATGTTATTTAAATATAAATCAGATTTTGTTTTTTTTTTAACAATGTATTTTATGAGAGTGTTATTTACGAAACCTTTTTAAATATTTTTTTAATTTAAGGCCCTCTTCTGGTCTAGAGGGCTTAATTTTACATGTTTTTTAAAAATTCGTGGAAAGAATTCGGGAAGAGATTTTGTAATTCTGTTTTTAGTATTTAGATTTACAATTCATTATAAAAAAAAATTAAAAATTTGTGAATGCGAGGGCTGTTCAAAAAGTTCTCGGGATCCAAAGTAGGCTCTTCAAAAAAAGATGTGTCGATGGTGCCCACGTTTCCGGGAGTTACAATTATCAGAAAGCAAAACGGAAGATGGAAAGTTGGTTAGTATGAATGCATTTATCGTGCGTTGCAGAATTGTGAAATAAAATTGAATTTGAAAAAATGGCGGCCTTTTAAAAACAAAAAATCGATATATGACCATTTTTTTGCAGTCCAGTGTAAAAAAAAATAGTAAAAGATTTTTTCTCAAAGATTGAGGTAGGGACGATAGCCACGTTAATTCTGCGTCCATAAAGCTCTACATCATCAAAATCGGTTCGGTAGAACTTGAGAAAACGTGGGCACCATTTTGAAAAACATGGTTTCGAGAAAAACGCGTTCAAAGTTTGAAAGTAATGTGAAAATTACTTGTATTTGTGAACACATTGGTCGACAAAAAAGGCTATATCTTCTAAAGTATATCGAATTTTGAAAAATCCTTTTTGGGATAATATTTTTGAATTATCTAGCGCTAAAAATCTA
Organism: Lordiphosa stackelbergi; assembly: GCA_018904235.1. Classification (NCBI taxonomy): domain Eukaryota; kingdom Metazoa; phylum Arthropoda; class Insecta; order Diptera; family Drosophilidae; genus Lordiphosa; species Lordiphosa stackelbergi. Next base: position 66,802 of record JAEIFU010000805.1, on the reverse strand, counting down.
AGCTAAAAAAATAAAAAAAAATTTTCTAGACCAGAAGAGGTCCTTAAATTCTTCACTTGATATTTTTTTAAGGATAATCTGTAAGTCTACACTCAGATAAGATACAAATTTAGTTCGTCACAATACTTCACAAAAAAAAACACGTTTGAACTGCTTTGAAATCAGAACACTTTTGAACGAAGCCTTTCTTATAGGAAGTAATGTGCCCTACTAAATTTGTCTCTTTTGGGAACACGGTTTTAAAGTTTAAAGAAAAAGAAACTCTGACTATTAATGTAATTTGAAAAAATGTACAATGTAGTTTCAGAAAACTATCGGAAACTGTTGAAGAGATTAAATATAATGGTCTCTAAATATCGTCACTAGCAGTTTTATGGTGAAGACTTTCCTTTAAAGCTTTTCAGTTTTTTTAAGCTTTAGAAAATAACGATAGTATCGATATATCAATATTTTTGAAGGCGATATAACAAATATCGATATTGAAAATTTTGATTTTTGATATCATCGATATTGATATTTTGAGAAATATCGACAACCCTAGTCGTGTGCTGAGAATAAGTTCATTTTGAAATCTTGTCAAAATACTTATGCCAAGCCCCATTTGCACATTTTGATTTATATTTTCCAGGGACCGCAACAGTTAGGGAAAAAACTTATAAAAATTTAAAATTTAAGGACCTAAATGACCGGGGGAGGCACCAGAATTAATTTTTGGGGATCAGCTATTTAAATGGCAAAATTTATATACCAATTTTTATCGAAAAATTATTTTTAATTTATATTTTTTAATTTTTATTTAAAAATTTTTTGAAAAAAATTATTTTTAATTTTAAAAATAAAAATTAATAATTTTAATTTTTATTTTTAATTTATTATTTTATTATTTAATCAGCGTAAGACAGATATACAACAAGTGACCCAAAGATACAATAAAAAATTTGTAAGGAGGTGCTTGGTTTAGAAGTTATTTGAGTTTAATTTTTATTATAATTTAAAGTTTGATAATTTTTATTTTAAAAATTAAAAATATAAATAAAAAAATTTTTTCAAAAAATTTCAAAATAATCTTATTTTGTAATTTTTATAAAAATATAAAAATTACGGTCCTGATATTTTCTAAACGAAGCAGCCGATTGTACTACTTATGTGTCCGATATAAATTTCAAAATTTTAGGATTTTTTGTTTAAAAGATATAATGGTTTATTTATGAATTTTTTCTTGTCAAAATAATTATGCCCACTAGTGTATGTGTAGCGTATTTGTAACAAAAGACTTTGTGCAAAGTTAGGTAAGATAACTTTAAAACTGACGGAGCATATAGCACAGAAACAGACAGACGGACTCGGACCCTCGCTGAAGGAGTCAAAGAAAGCTCTTAATCCTAGAACTGTTCTTGTCAATAAGTTAAAAGTCAAAATATTGTGAAAAATGTAAAAATGATTAGGTAATTGTCTATTATACGTCCTTCCTCTCCAAAAATTCCGAAATAATTTTTCCTCGATGGACCGCGAATTATGAAGAATTTACGTGCAAAAATTAATTGGCGGTCATCCATGGTTTCTTTTAAAATTAATTTTGAAATTTGCTGTTTTTGCACCGAAATTATGCATGTGCTTTTCTTAAAATGTCAAATTATTAAAAATAAATATGAAATTTGTGAACAAATTTGTTGTGTTCAATTGTTCTGCGAGTACGTTTGTTCAAAATTGTGATTAATATGGCTTGTGCGGGTTGTGAAACTACAATTTCGAAGTTTTTGTCGATGTCGGAGTCCGATGTCATTGACTTCCTTATTAGTCATAATGCCATTTTAAAGGAAATCAACTGTCCAAAATGTGGTGAAGTGTGCAAAATTTCTTCTAAAGGTAATTGTCTATTATATGTCCTTCCTCTCCAAAAATTCCTTTGCAAAATTTCGTCTAAAGGTTCGAGGACCGTATTTCGTTGCCATTCCGTAGTGCAAATGGACAATAAGAAGAAGAAAAAAACAAAAGTACAGTGCAATTTTGTAGAAAGTGTTCGCAAAAACACTTTTTTTTGCTGGTACAAAATTTTCTATACCTGAAATTTGCAAATTTGTTATGTGGGATGTGGTCAAACTGAGAGGCGAAACTGAGTTTTTGGAGGCCGAAATGGGGTGGTCCCGTCAATCTATTGTTGACTGGAAAAGTTTCCTGAGGGAAGTATATATTGACTGGAGTGTAAATAACAGCCGTTCCATCATTGGAGGACCTGGAAAAGTTATTGAAATTGACGAGTCCAAAGTTGGCAAAAGGAAGTTCAATTGTGAAAGAATAGTGGAAGGCGAATGGGTGTTTGGTGGCATCGAGCGGGAGTCCGGTGAGTTGTTTACAAATTTGTAGAAATTAGCGCAGGCAAAATTTTTTTTTTTTTAAATCGCGCGATTTTTTTAAAAAAAATTTTCGTTTTTCAAAATACTAATTTATAGGAGGTGGATGTAAACGCGCCTTCAACTTTACATCTAATGCAGGGTTCCCCAAGAAGAGAGCGCTAAAATGTGACTGTGTCTCTTTCTAAAACACAGTGAAGCATGACTTCGGCAAGCACTCGGTGTGCCCCAGGGGCTATAGCTGGGGAACTCTGCTCTAATGGGTGGTGTGAAAAAGTTCAGAGCCTCATCCACGTCAACTGAATAGGCCAAATACTTCGATATTGGTCTGCTTTTAAACTTGAAAATGTCATTGCAGTTAAATTCTAGGTGTGAGTTGTTGACAAATTTGATATTATTTATTATTTATTTGACATTTGAAGTAAAGCACATGCATAATTTCGGTGCAAAAACAGCAAATTTCAAAATTCATTTTAAAAGAAACCATGGATGACCGCCAATTAATTTCTGCACGTAATTTAATTATAATTCGTGGTCCATCGAGGAAAAATAATATAAATAATAGACAATTACCAATGATTAATTTCTTTATGTAAAACATAAAAGCTGCCGGAAGGAAAGGAAAACTTAACATAGTGCTATCCACGAAATGACTACATGCATTTACATCGATTTCTTCTTCTTACAGTTATTCCAACTACCGTCATGGCCAACATTTGCCTCCCGCTCGTGGTGTACACAAAAGGCGTCGCTTGAACAGCCAAGGCAAGGCAGCCGCCACCACAACCACAGAGCGTCCATTGATACGAGTGTGGAATAGTTTTGTGCGCAGCGTACAGCCCGCTTTCAGCATACGAAATCTGACCAATCCTTTGGCCAACTTTTTCAATGAGGGCAGTGCCAATATCATAGAGACTTCGCCCGTACTGCTGCGACCAGAAATCGATGAGGATGAGGAGCAGCAGCTGGAGGAAATAGCGCTCCATCGTCCGCAGAGTTCCAACAAACGTAAACGCAAACGTCGCAAGCAACAAAAACGAAGACCCACTTATGAGCAAGATGATCCGTATGATTACTATGCACCGCCAGCACAGCCCATGTTCTTTTTTGACACCAACTCGGGCAGTTATTACGGAGTGCAGCGTTTTAGTGCGCAGGATTTTCACCAACAGCAGCAGCAGAATTTCGATGATGATCAATATGAGACTGAGGAATCGGAACTGCAGGAACTGCAGCCTATTTTAGGCAAACTAAACACCAAAAAGGTGACTTTGCTGCGCCCGCTGCCCTTGCTAACTGAAGCAGCCAATGAGGATGAAGTGGTGGAAGATTTAGACGAAGAGAATGCAGCGAGCGAACCCGCTACCAGCGAAGACGATGACGACGACGACAATGATGCAACGCTCTCCGAGAGCATGCGCAATGCATTGGGCACGTACATGCGCGACGATCACTTTAGTCGCCAGCGTCAACGTCAGGCGGATCGGCCTGTCTCAGTAGCCAGCTCATTGTTGGCCAATCCACGTCAGCGCCCTGGCTACTTTTGGCTGCGCGCCTGGTGAACCCAAAAAATAAAAGAAATCTTTAATAAATTATGGACATGAAACGTGTATTTAACAAATGGGTGATGAGTGATTTGAGGTTTGGATCAGACGAGCTGTGTAAGGCGAGCCGCACTGCCGGCATTGGGATCCACCGGTAGAGCCACCTGTTCCACATGCTGGACATCATGAAAGTAAGCATGCTGTAAGGCATCCTTGGCCGATATGCGCAATTGGGGATCATAGCACAGCATGGACTAAGCCGGGGAAAGGAAATCGAAAGTAGAGAGAGTGTGTACAGAGAGAGAGGGGACATCGCTTACCATTATCAGTTCGTGGGCTTCGTGCTCTCGTATGGTTACGGGCACATTTGTAGCCTCCCATTTGGGGAATTTGGCCTTAAAGTCGGGCAGTTGTGTCACTCCGGGCCATTTGGTTTCATCGGGTGTGCTGAGGGTGCGAAATATGCGATACAACTGATCAATCTCACTGTCGCCAGGAAACAGGGAACGTCGCATAATCTGAGGAAAACAAGAACCATTAAATTGGCTTTCGAATTGTGGTCTAATTGATCCCAACCATCTCAGCAAATATGCAGCCCAGACTCCAGATATCCACGCCAGTGGAATAGAATTTGGTGCCCAGCAGAATTTCGGGTGCACGATACCAAAGTGTAACCACTTCGTGTGTATAGGCACGCATGGGTACATTAAAGGCGCGCGCCAGACCAAAGTCAGCCAACTGTAATGAAGGATTGACATATTAAGGGCAGGCACTTCCTTCCATGATTTAGACATTACCTTAATATTACCCGCCGTATCCACCAGCAGATTTTGTGGCTTGAGATCACGATGCAGTATGCGATTGGTATGGCAAAAGCCCAGGGCATCAAAGATCTGATGCATATAGCTCTGAAAATAGGGGAATATTAAAAATATCTCCCAGTTTCCGGCCTACGTTTACCCACTCACTTTGATTAGCTGCGGCGTAAACACCTCCTTCTTCTTGTCCATCAGTTTCTTGAGATCCATGTTAAGGTACTCGAATATCATGTACAGATTATTGCCCGATATTACCACATCGAAGAGCTGCACCACATTCTTGTGCTTGAGGTTCTTGAGCAGGGATATCTCTCGTATGGCCGTAGAGGGTACTCCCTCCGTTTCACTGCATATACAAATGTGTTTTAAGCCCAACTTTAACTAAGTCTTATGATTAAAAAGGTGTTGAAGATGGAGCACTGCACCATGAAGCCGAATCATGTGGTGCTACGTCCTGTTTGGTCATAGCGCAGCACTCACAGAATCCGAGCTGCCTGGTGTAGCTGTAGAAGGACACTTCAAATGGTTAACCCACCCTTCCAAACGTATCTTCTTGAGTGCCACATCCTGGCCGGTTGAATTGCTACGCGCCTTGTACACAATCCCATAGGTACCCTCGCCGATTTTTTCGGCACGCTGAAAATCCTGCAAAACCGTGCTCATCGAATTGTTTTCAAGTGTCCTTAATTGTCGAAAACATACATTAATCAAAATTGGAGGGAAAATAGCCAGCGGTCTACATTTCTTTGATGCTAGAGGTGACACAAGCCACCAGTCCAACCACCACCATATTTACCCGATGGCTTAGTGTGACCAGTTGCGAAGAAGATGTTGTGATTGAAAATCATTTAATAAGTAAGTTAAGGAGGTTCCAATACAAGCGTATACGCTCTGAATTTCTATAATTCTATGTAGGCAAAATAACCAAAGCCTAAAATTAATTTTTGTTATCGATAAGTGTGCCGCCGATAAACTATTTTAAAGCCAGGGCTGCGCACGAGTGACTTGTGTGTGGTTCTCTAGTTCCAAAAGTTCAGGAAGGGAGCGAAATTTAAACTGAAGGCATCAGTGATGTCAAATCAGCTATTTTCCCGTCAAATAAGGTTTGTACATAAATCCGCTTAGCAAAATGTGGGAGTAGGTTGCCTTTTTTTTTGTATCTTTTCTCATGCAAATCAATAACGTTTGTGTGGGAGTTCTGTTCGTCAAATAAAATTTCTCAGTTTTTATTTTATTTAATTTCTTTTGAAAAATTAAGGGAAAAATAAATGTCAAAGAAATGTAATGTTGAGTCACATTTCAGTGTCACAGCGCAAATACCTTGTCACAGAAATTGTGTGTCACAGGAATAAGTACTTTTAAACTCATTTGTGATCACGGACTTTCTGTTTGGGACAACAATTAATTGAACAGCTGATTTAACGATCTCATCTCATCTACATAGCTTATGACTTCGACCCAAAAACTGACCGTGATATCAATCTTTTACCATTCAAGGCGACAGCTTGAAGTGCCCAACATTATGTATAGCACGCGTTTTCTAGAGACGCCATATATAAGGCTAGGTTTACATAGCGTCACACTGTGACGCTTTGTGACCCAAGTACTCAGAAGTAAAAAGTGTTTACATTGCCGTCACAGAAATTGAAGGTCACAGCGCTGTGACAATCCAAAAAAGTACTTTTGATGTGGACGCTTCTTGTCGTTGTCACAGAGCGTCACTTTGCTCTTAATGTTTATCGATATACCCGCCGCCGATAAGCCGGATTCGAACCAGGGATGCACACGAGTGGTTTGCTGAGTCGTGCTGCTTCACTAGTTCCGCGGGTTCAGGGAGTGAGCGGCTCGAAATTAAAATTATTACCGTCCTGGGCGATTACCATCCGGGAGGAAGAAGAAAGAGTTAGACATTTAGAAATTCCTCGCTTAGTTTTGAGTAGCAGAAAGGTTTGTGTTTGTAGTTTAGAAATTACCATCTCGGTGAGATAAAAATAATTTACTGATTGCTTTTATGTTAATTTAATGGTTTTAAAGAAAGGAGATTAATTGTTGGATTTGGCAGCGGATCCAATTTTGGGGAAGAAATTGGCCACTCACCTCTGGGTGGCCCCACGTTTCTATACCCCCCATTTTTATACAAAAGTGTATTATAATTTGCCCAGAAGTTTGCAACGCATAGAAGGAATCATCTCCGACCACATAAAGTATATATATTCTTGATCCTGACGGCTGGTCGATTTTTGTCCGTCCGTCTGTCCGTCTGTCTGTTTCTACGCGAACTAGTCCCTCAGTTTTGGAGCTATCGAGCTGAAACTTTGCACAGATTCTTCTTTTTACTGCACGCTGCTAATATGTCGGAACCGACCGGATCGGATGACTACTTCTTGTAGCTGCCATACAAATGTTCGTTCGGAAAATGGATTTAGAGGAAAAACTGTTTTGTTCTCAATATTACTGCTCTCAAACACGGTCTGGGTAATATGTAATGTTTTTAAGCTGATCTGCGAAGTTTGGTCGAAGTCGCTAACCGTTGAGACAAGCTATTTCGTGTATCAAAACTTCGGTGCAGACGAAGTTAGCTTTGCCTTTCTCGTTAAGTATTTATTTAATTGAATCCCTTTATTTATTATCTTAATTTATTTACTCCATTTAAATATTTAAATGTCCTATATATTTACGTTTAGGGTGTTCACCAGCTCTCGTAAAAGCGTATTCAGCTAGACAATGCTGATGGTCCAACAACTAATGTCGATTTTCACCATATATTTATTTATACAGTCAAAAATATTTTTCTTATATTGTAGTCAGTGGTCTTTATTCTTTAGATTCAATTTATTTGTATTTTAATTATTAATATTCACATAACGTTGTTTTCTCTGTCGTAGCGCAAAAGTGACTGATGCTTAATATATCGATATGTATTCAGTCTTACAGTGTTGTTTAGAGTGTTGCACAAATATTTCATAGAATATTCAGTTATACATATATAAATTCAAAATAATTTACAGTTTACATTCGGCCGACCTGACTATAGATCGACCACGATTACATTATTATTTACATTACTCATCCAATGCTTAAGTCGTGCAGGTTCTAAAACACTGCGAAAAGGTAGCTGTGTAAGCTGACAATCATCAATGTCGACTATTTCATATCTGTCATTGTCAAACACTCGATTTATTTTGTAAGGTCCTCTGTACTTTGGTTTAAATTTCTTATTAATTCCTCGCGTGGTATCTACGTTACGTATAGCTACATAATCACTTACAAACCATCTGCTATGCTTCTTCGCATACAATTGCTCATTTCTTGCTTGTGAACATACAATATTAACATCTGCTTGCTTACGCATTGTCCCCAAATCTCTAGACTTTACGTTCAGTTTATTCTTGGTTTTTTGCTTATCTTACTTATGTTATGAGTAAATACTTGGTTACTGGTGAACAAAGATGCACAGGTTGAGTTAATATTTTTAATATTTCTTAAATTTAATGCACAGAGAAAACAAAATTGGCTACACGGCGCGTGTAGAAACGTCAAACCTAAACGCAACGTATTTCACCCTGTTAAATTGCACACGCTGCGTGTATAATTCAGAAAGCCACACGCGACATGCAGAAAAGCTACACGCGACGTGTAGAAATTAAAAATCTAAATGCAAATGTAGAAAAGTTAAATGCTGCGTGTGCAAAGGAAAAGTCTAAACGACATTAGAAAATCAGCTCATTTCCCCAAATAATTTTACATTTTTCATGCAGCAATCTGAATACCACACGGACGTTTAGGTTTTCTACATTAACGTTTGGATATTGAAATCCTACACGCGCGTGTGGAAATTCTACACGAAAAATGTAGCTCCACATCAGTACAGATTTCCCTTATGTTTCGCTTAGCAAGCTGGTTGTCACACGTGACGTGTGGGATTTCTAAATGTACGTTTGGATTTACAAAATCTAAACGCTGCGTGTTGAAAATCTACACGAATCGTGCGCAAATTTCTGTTGCCTGTATATAAATAGCGATTGCGTTGAATTAGAACTTGAGAATTACAAGCAAGCAAATATTGGATTGTGCCTTTAGCAGATTCAATACAAGTAATGTCTTAGAGGCCTTGCCTTACACGCGTTACGTGGCGGAGACGTCTAAAACATCTTCCAATCGTGTTGCAGTCCAAGGGGCCGGGATTTCAAATCTACCAGAGTAAGTAAAAAAAATAAAAATTTGTAAAAAAAATAAAAATTAAAAAGCTACACGAAAATGTAGGATTTCTACACGTTTCGACCGAGATTTTCAACCCACCTCTTTTGTGTAGGTTTTCTGCACGCGCGTGTGGCTTTCTGAGTTCTATACGCCACGTGTAGGTTTTTTGCACGTCGCGTGTGGCTTTCTAAATTCTACACGGCGCGTGTAGCTTTTCTGCACGCCGCGTTTAGCTTTCTTATTTCAACATGCGGCGTGCAGAAAAGCTACACAAAAGTAATGGGTTGAAAATCCCGGTCGAAACGTGTAGAAATCCTACATTTTCGTGTGGCCTTTGCATTTTTTTTTCTCTGTGTGGTAAATCAAAACTTGCATTTATTTTCTTTTTATGCACCAACTGAATCTCCATTATTTTCAGTGAATCTCGTCCTAACAGTACTGGTAATGGCAGTATGTGATCATGCACAACATATAGCCAAATAATATACGTTTTTTCAGCAAAATTAATAAGGCACTTTACAAGAATAAGTTGTCCTCCCAATCCATGGTATTTACTTCGTTCTGAACTTAACTTAATGTAGCTTGGTATTTGATTTATGAATAAAACTTACTGGACTACCTGTATCAAATAAACTTGTTACACCTATGTATATCTCTTCACCTGACGGAATTCATATGTTAACTACTTGAATTGCTACCAAATCTTCAGAAGTGTTATCATTCGCCGCATCATGGTCTTTTATAGCGGCTATTGTGGTCATCACTTTACGTTTGGGGCACTGCTGGTACTCAGTTGCCCAGCAACTAAAGCAGGCACCATCTGGTCTCTTAGGTCGTCCTCAATCTTTCATCATATGCCCAACTTGACGACAGTTATAACACCGAAGGGCACTAGGGACTTGCTGTTGACTCACCGTTCCACTATTTTTAGGCTTACTCATCTCATCTATACGGTTTGGCATTTGAGTACGCATCACTCTCATCTTTCGTTTACGATATTCTTCTTGCGCAGTTCACCCAAGGAATCCCAATAGGTCATAGCCATGGCAGCTCCAGTTTTGTCTTGCAGGCCATCCACGATGAATCGAACCACGTCAACTGTTGCCAAATCTGCTTGTCGTGCAATACCACACATAGCAATATAGTATTGCAGTGCCGTTTCTCCTTTAGAAATGTTTTTTGGCCTTTAATTGCTTAGCCACATCCCAAGTTGTCACCTTTTGCTCAAAAAAGTCAAGCAATTCCGCTCGCAGATCTTCCCAGGTCAATGGCGCAGCGTGGATCATATGAATTTTTGCTGATCCTGTTAACAATCGCTTGGCAAAAATCCATCGTCTCGGGTCGGGCACCTTATATGTCTTCGTCACATCCTCAAAATCGTTCAGCCAACCGGAAACAGGGTAGCCGTCATCACCAGAAAAATGCTGAACCAGGGTATCCAGATATTTTATGTCGATACCATCGTGCTCCACTAAAGTTGCCACACTCGGTTTGCCTTCTGATTTTTCGACCATGTTTTTTAAGTCGGACACTCGTTCACGGGCTGCATACAGTTCTTCTAGTTGTGCTAAATATCGCATTTCTTCCTCCATATCCATTACTCCAGGTCTCCAGTCTTGTTGCTGCATATTTATGGGTGGCGTCGTTTGTATGTCTGATTGCTTTGTATACTCATCAATTTCATCATTCTGTGAAATGCCATCCTCTGCCAAGCCGCCTGCCGCCACATCACTATTGTCATCTCTCTCTTATTCGCCTAACCCAAGCGCGTCAACTTTTCAGAGTTGGGCGTCTCGGCCAAGGTATTGGTTAGGTCTTCCACCAGTTGCAGATTTTTTTTGGGCACCTTATCTAGTTTCTTTTTCATCTTTTCATTCGATTTCATCACGGAATTAACAGCAATTTGAGAAATTGTGGCGTTTTGATCAAGTTGCACTTTTTCCTTCTCCAATATGGCGATCAGTTCACTTTTAGTTTTTTTTTTGTATAATTTCGCAGTACTTCATCACCAACTTTGGACAAAATTTTTGGTCTATACCCCACACCTGATTTGAAGTCAGTGGTCTGTATTCTTTAGATTCAATTTATGTATTATGTATGCCCATGCCTATTCCTTAAGCCACATTTGTTGTTGTGTAACGCAAAGAAATAGCTCGCGCTTATAGGTGCAGCGCACGCTTTAAGCCTACATAAAGCAAAAACAATTTATATGCGGGCTCTGTGATTTGTTGTTGTTGCGTTCAGACTTGCAACAACAACATCAAATGTATCTTTCTTCTCTCTCTCCAAAGACTCTCGTAAGCTCGAACGCGAGAACAAAGTTGCTTATGCGTAGGGCCGAACGCTTTTCGCTATCCACGGCGGCCGAACTAATTCGGAGGCTTGTGCGAAGAGACCAAACAGATTTTCATTCGCTCTCTGGTGTTCCGTGGCAGATCTGCGTAGCAACAACCACACACACATACACACAAACAAAAATCAGTTTTCTCATTATATTTCGTATATTTTATGCTCATTCTGGGCACCCTGTCGTAAAGTGTAGGGTTGTGGACTTATTTAATACCTAATTAAAGACATCCAAATTTGATAAATTTTAAATAAATTGTTTACACCATTTATTGCCTGTATTAACATGTTAGGTATACAGAAAGAAGATTATTGAGTAAGCTCCAACTAGGAAATATTCTTTAAAATCCATTCCCTATATGGAAATAAATTCTGAAACAAGGAGGCTTCGTTTTTATCTTTCATGTGCTTTGTCAAAATACCAATAAGATAGAAATTTTTGGGCTCGCCGTCGATCACACGAACACCCATCACAGGCCATCCCACCGTGACGTGCTTCGCCAAGAAATGGTTATTAATATAGCCACACATCTTAATCTCTGGTTTAGCTTTATAGTTGGAACATTTCTTTTCATGAACCACAAAAACCTGTGTCTTCAAGCGCGAATTTGTGTTGGAACCTTTAAAACCCGCCACCTCCAACAGCTGTCCAAGGTAATTGTGCGTTTCCAAAAGCTCCCCCGGTAAGGGTAGACAAATCGGATGTACATAGGGGGAGAAGATGACGTCACGTATCAACTCAATGACTGCCAGATCATGTGGCAGGCTATCATCGGAGAACAAGTCATGCTGAGTAAAATTCTTAATCAAAAACTCCTCGCCATCTGTACCCAACAACACTGCATAAGGAGATTTCTTTACGAAGCAGTTGGCAGGTGAAAGAGCATAACGTGACCCGACAAGAACTGCAACGCAAGCGGTACTGTGATTAGGGTAAACAACGCGACCCAGCCAAGGCTGCTCGTTAGGTTCAGGGTTTGATTCACCATTGTAAAGTTGCCTCTCGTCCAGCTTTCCGCATTGCTCCTCAGATTTCACCGCTAACGCTGCTAAGATGTAGGAAATGCTTTAGAAGAATGGTTTTAGGATGATATGAAGCATACTCTACCTAGCAGCAAGAGTAGAATCATTACGCAAAATGAGGAACCACCCAGTTCGGACATTTTGATCAGCCTTCAGCTATCGCTCAACAACGACTGAACAAGAGCACTGGTTAAAAATAACTTTAAAATTCTTTTTTTTTTTCTAAAAGTGACTGAATGTCTTGAGTAATCTACACTTGGAAAATTTTCTTATTAATTTATTAAATTATTAAGTGAAAAGACAAGTCATATTTCACTCCAGAATTTCATGGAGAACGGCACTATCGCCGAAATATTTTTGCCGGAAATTTGAGTCAAGCCTAATTTCATCTGAGCCGAAGATTTTATACCCTTGAGTATGTTAAAGAACGTTAACACTACAATCAAATTTAATTTTTTATTTCCGACCGATCCACAATGGCCCAAATAGCCGATCTAGCGGGATTTAAGTCGAATTTCAATTATTGAAATTCCGATTTTTTTCTTTCTTATAGTTTACAACACTTGTCAAAGCTTATAAAAGCTTTTGTATGAGTTTTTATATGCATTTCTGATCAGCTGTGAGCTTTCAAAGTGAACATATGTTGAGCACGTGGCCTGCAAAGATTTGGCAGCATTTTGTGACTTTCTTTGGTTGAGCGATAAAACAAACAAATACAAGTTTATTGACTCAATATCTTTGTTTCACATTCAGATAAGGTGTGTACTAAATAAAAATTATATTTTTGTGACCCGCCTTTTCATGAGTAGCAAAAAAATTGTGGTAGAAGCAAGTTATTTTAGCATATATGGTTTTTGAGCGTATACTCACAACTTTGGACTATAACTAACGGCGTTCAATCTTGTTCAAGCTAATAACAGCATTTATGTAAAGTGTACGATGGAAGATGTCAAGAATGGGTTACTCATATCATCAGATCCGCTTATAACACCTCGCGAATTTTAAAAAACCTTCAATGATTCAGATTCCTCAGATTCTGATTAATAACTTATTTATAAACACATCTAAATGTTTTTTTTTATTTCATTTGTTTAAAATAAACAACTTTGAAATTTAAAATGTTAGGAACTCAAATAAGTATATGATTAAGTTGTATGGGAGCTATGATATATAGTTGTCCTAAATAATTGATATTTAGAGTATAAGTGATGAATTCGATAAAAGTTTAAATTTTCATTGAAATATCTATTAAATTACTCGAGTTATTAAATAAATTCCGCTAGCAGCGCTGTTTGGCCCACTGTGCGATCGGTCCTATTGCTACCATAAGATATGGTCTTTCGATTTCGATCAAATTTTCCAAATCTTTTAATGGCATTTAATATTAAGAATCACCGAGTTAAGGACGATAAAATTAAAAACAATAAAGTTTTTCTTACTAAGACCCATTTTTCGACAGATCGGTCCTATGGCAGCCATAAGATATAGTCTTCCGATTTCGATCAAATTTTTGAGAGTATATAAAATTAAAAATAATCGAGTTTAAACACACACACATACAACTGTTGGAATCATATATATATCCAGTGTATGACAAGGACAGTCGTGGACGAGAAATCTGATTATAACTACCTGCGACATTAGCCTTTGTTGGGATTTTAATTAGGGGACTAAAGCGTGGAGGATCTTTTGCCCCATAGTTTCAGTTCACAGAAAAATTTGTGTTGATTCTAGGTAATTTTCGTCTGCTTGAAAAAACGCTGCTTGACGTCAGCACTTTGAACGGAAATTTCTTCCAACCAAGTTCCAACCCAAATCTAATTGTCCGTGAAACAGTAGTTTTAGTGAGAAAAACTTTTTTGTTTTCAATGCTATCGCTCCCAAACTTTGTACAAATCAATATTATATACTACCACACAATTCTGTTAAATTTGATTCAAATCGGATGATTATAGCATATAGCTGCCATAGGAACGACACACCGAACCGGTGTGTTTACAAAAATTTGGTAGAAAGCAAGTGCGTGCCCAACTGATCACGAAAAATATAGTAAAGATATATTTCGGACCAATCAAACTCTTCAAAATCAAACTATAACATACCCAGTAACCCCAAAGTTTGAATATATATTATCATTTTAAATAAAAATACACAAAAAGTGGCCAGTGCTACCCATCATAATTGTTTGTTTCTTTATAACTCGTCCGATCGATCCGTATTCTCCAATCTTAACCACTCCTTTGTCAAATGGATAAATAATCTTAATTACTTAATATCTCCAGAAGGTACGAACCATCTATCTACAAAACTGTGTGAGATAAGACGTTTTTTTCTAAATTGCGTTGGAGGCGTGGCAAAAATGAAAAATAAACTTGATCTGTCTGAAAGTATTAGAAATACATAAACGCCTCATACATGTCAAACCTCTATCTCTTACCTTCTCTGAGATCTTTTCCTTCATACTGACAGATTGACTGATGGCTAAATCGACTCGTCTGTCTTCTCCGATACATAGTTTTGCACAAAATTACAAAATATACAGAGAATAACTACGTGGAAAGCAAGAGTTGTAGAACACCAAATTTCTTAGGACCCAAAATTGGAACAGGCCAAGTCTAGATTTTGTTACCTCTACCAGGAACCAAACCTGCTATAAGAAGAAGAAAAAATCTAGCTAAATCTCATTTAATGGTTAATATAAAAGAAGATCTAAATCGTTAATGAAAACATAACGGATAATTCTTAAAACCCGATAAGTAAAGAACAGTTGGAAATATAAGGATTGGTTTCCATCATAAAGTAAAATATCGTTTGTTAATTGCATTGAAGCGTTTGATGGCGAAAAGCGTTTACCTAAAAATTAATATTGGAATTTTTATCAGGAAAATCAGCTTAAGCCATTCCAGCCACACAAGTGTCAGTAGAACGAGCATTTCCCACACTGAAACTTGATTTATCAGACTTAAGAGGCAATATGGATAAAACTTTACTATAAGATTTATTATTATTAAATCTTAACTAAAATTCCATCATATTGAATTAAATTTTAGTTCTTTAAACTCTATATATGTATCTCCTGTTGTTTTGAAATGCAATCAATCGAATGGAAATATCTTCACTAAATTACACAGTCTTAAGATATCATTAGGTTGTCAAAGCAAATTTTGAGTTTAAACAAGTAAGATCGTTGCAGTCGAGTAGCCCGACTTCAATATACCCTGTACAATCGACAACGAGAGCGTAAGTTAAAGTTAGTCATGAAAAAACATGTTTAATAGTGCTCCTGCGTTCCTTAGGGTGACCATCCGAAAAGTATGCAACATTTTTTTTAGGGTGGGTGGGGTGGTGGCGGGGGGCTTGGTTCGCTTTTTTGCTCATAACTTCTGAACTGTTCATCCGATTTTTATCATTTCTTCGGCAAATCGATTTATTTTGCTAATTACTAACTATCTCTAGAAAGTTCGAATCGTCTATCTTCAAAACTGTGGGAGATATAACGTTTTTTCCAAATTGCGGGGGCGGGAGGGGGCGTGTCCAAAATTGGAAACAAACTTGATCTGCGTACAGATAAAAGAAGCATTTGTCCCATACATGTCAAACCTCTATCTCTTACCATCTCTGGGATCGACGCGTTCATACAGACAGACGGACAGACGGACATGGCTAAATCGACTCGGCTATTGATGCTGATCAAGAATATATATACTTTATAGGGTCGGAGATGTTTCCTTCTCCCTGTTACATACATTTGCACAACTTCATTATCACCTTTTACCCATTTTTAATGGGTACAGGGTATAAAAATATGAAATGTTTATTTTATAATAACTAAAAACCTGACTAAACAACCTAAACCTAACCTAAATACTCTGACTAAATGTATCAAAAACACTTCTTTAGTTATACCCGTTACTCGTAGAGTAAAAAGGGTATACTAAAGTCGTGCAAATGTACGTAACAGGCAGAAGGAATCATTTCCGACCATATAAAGTATATATATTCTTGATCAGCATCAACAGCCGAGTCGATTTAGCCTTGTCCGTGTGTCCGTCCGTCCGTCCGTCCGTCCGTCTGTCTGTATGAACACCTAGAACTCAGAGATGGTAAGAGATAGCGGTTTGACATGTATGGCGCAAATGCTTCTTTTATCTGCACGCAGATCAAGTTTGTCTCAAATTTTGGCCACGCGCCCTCCCGCCCCCGCAATTTGGGAAAAAGTTATATCTCCTACAGTTTTAAAGATAAAGGATTCGCACCTACTATAGATAGTTAGTTGTTAGCAAAATGAATCGATTTGCCGAAAGAATGACAAAGATCGGATGAACGGTTCTCAAGTTATAAGCAAAAAAGTGAACCAAGCCCCCCGCTACCACCCCTCCTACCCAAAAAAAAAGTTGCATACTTTTCCGGTGGTAACACTATGGAACGCGGGAACACTGTTAAACATGTATTTTCATGAGTAACGGGTATATCGAAGTCGGTTAGAGCCGACTTTAACTTACGCTCTCGTTTTGAAGATGAGGAAGGTCCGCTGTATGCAGCTGGCATCGCCGACTAATATCTGTAAGTATATAATATCTGTAATATTTTTGGTTACTTTCAAAGAAACTTTTTCGGACTGCCCAACCACTTTTCTCCAGTTTTTCTAAACCGATTTTGATGAAATAATATGCAAACGACGCAGAATAGTCATTCTAGAACTGCATTTTTCATTTTTGATTTTTTCTTACCCCAAAAAAGAAATTTCAAATTTTAAACGCGTTTATCTCAAAACCACGTTTTTCGAACTGGCGGCCACGATTTCTTCAGTTACACTGAACCGATTTTAATGATTAAAACTGAAATCGACGCAGAATTGTCAACATTCTGGCCTGAACCCGAATCATAATTAAAAAAAATTTTACTATATTTTTTAACACTAAACTGCAAAAAAGGCCAAAAACCGATTTTTAATTCTTAATGGCCGCCATTTTGTCAATAAAAATTTCAAAATTTTTTCCGAGGTTCAGACCAAAATTACATCTATACAGATTATAAGCCCATTTTTACTTTTCATTTCAGACATCCTGGAGACGTGGAATTATGGCCGCCAGGACAATAACTTTTTTTTTGGACACCCACTTTAACGGCCGATAACTTTTGGAACAGCCCTCGCATCGAAGCAGTAAAAATTTGTTTGTTTACTTTAATCTGTTTGTAACAAAATAAAATAAACAGAATTGGAAAAACTCTTTGCGTTTTCAAATAAGAATATTTTTTAAAAAAGGTCCATAAAATAGCCTCGACATGGAAAATACCTCCTTAACGAAATGGGTCGCTATTCGCTTAAAGATAGTTGGGAAATATTATAAACATATTTCCAAAGTAGTGAGTCTCGACTCAGACTGTGAGTAATTTGGAAAAAATATTTAACAAAAAAAATTCAATTTGTGAATCAAGTGAAGCGAGTTTGTGAAACTGGAATGTTGGTGGATAAACCAACCCGTGTACGTACTCGTCCGGTGCGCTCGACCGAAAACATTGCCAAGTCAGCCGTGGTGGTCATTTGACCGAAATTGTTTTTCATAAATAAATGACGTGAACAAACCTTTCCAATAAATGTTTAACCAATTTTTAAATGGGCCACCCTGTGTACACAACGTTATGTTTCTGGATTGGATTCATCAAAACAACAAAATATGTTATTTGCTTAATATATATATTATTAATTCTTGGAATCGCTATTTAATTTATTTTATTAATTAATATTTCTTTCAAAAAAGCTAGCAATTAATTCTCCTTTTTATCTCTTCATGCTTAATCTTATTCTGAAGAAACTTTATTTATCCACTCCCTATAAGGAGAAATTAGTGTAAACATGTCGGGCATTTGTGCATTTCGCCCCATAAGTCCGCGTGTTAGGAGTCCTATGGGGTAGTAACTACAAGATCCATCCTTACTATCCACATTGATCCCCATCAAAACGGAGCCAGTCATCCAGATCCTCTCATCCCTGATATAAGCGCATAGTTCGTTCGTTGCCCCAACGCCAGCCGTATATCTGTATTTTCGCTGACAATGTTTACGCCCCGTGGTTTGAACCTTAGCTTCGATCACTGTGCGGGCTTGGTTCTTTTTGACTATCGAGGGATATCCAAATACCGTCAGGTATTGAGCATTCAGATAATTACCACGAGGCTTAGCTATACTCAAGGGGTGAGTTAAGTTCTTCTGTAGCCTTAGTACGGCTATATCTTTGTCAAATCGATTCAAATCGTATTCCTGATGAACAATACGATCGATCAATGTGTCTTTCCCTTCATGCCTGAAGTAGTAGACATCATTATCCGAATCCTGCCACAAAACACAGTGGGCGGGTGCAAGTACCACATTAGCGCTGATAAGAACTCCTGCGCAAAGATCCTTGTGATAACGAATAATTCCCAGCCAGGGCATGTCCTTGGGGAAACTTCTACCGGGGCACTGTAGGTCATTGCTATGGCAACCACAAGTAGCAATCGCTATCGCTGCAGAAGGGAGAGTTCAGTTACTAGAAAGTCCGCTCAGTCGGAAAGTAAACACTTACGTAGAAGCGATAAGACGCCCACAACAATAAAAGCGGGCAAACCATTCATGATGTCTGTGCTCCGTACCGCTCGGGTGACGACTGAACTAAGCTGTGTTTATCAAGAAGGTTGTCAACATAGAAACCGAAAATTATGAGCAGAAACTGCGATTTTGCTGTGAAACAGTTGAATGGTTAAGAAGAATTCTACACTCAGAAAAAAAAGACTGACAGAGTTCAAGGTCGATCGTGATAGACTTTATACCGTTTTATAATTAAAACTACAAGCAGTTTGCGTTCTTGGATGTACTTAAGTTAAGTATGAAACATACTAAAATCGAAAAACTGTTGTTAAACGCACCTTAATCAGAAACTATTCGTACTTACGCTGAAAAATTTAAGAAAAGCGCGTGCTTAATTGAGGATAAAATACACTCATAAAAAAAATAGAGAATTTTATACTTGAAACAAGAATACTCGATGTCAGTAGTTCGGTTAGAATGAAACAACAAATTTCTTGTTTCAAGCAAACATATTCTATCCCCAATTTACTTTCATCTTTAACTTTTGATGCTTTATTCTATGAGTTATTTATTCTCACTTCCCCCACAACGGTATTTGCGCGATTTTAAAAACGAATTTCTTAAAAATTCCAGAACGAATTGTGTCTTTTTCCAGAGCGTTAGTATTTCTTCCACTTTTTTCCAGTGTGTCGTACTGCACCTGTTACGTCTGCTTGCTGGCGCAGTGCGCCGATTCGCATTGACTTTGTTTTTATAACCTACTTTGAAGCGAGGCAATTGCGACGCAATTTCTTATGCATCTGAATGACGACAGCTGCCAAAAAATAAATTTTAGAATTAAATGGTAAGCCCAAAACCAAGAACATTTGAATCAATGGGAATTGAGTAATCAAGTTGTTAAATTTCAATGAAAAAGGTTTTGCATTTATTTTAACCCAAAAGAATCGGGAAGATTATCAAATAGTTTGAAAAGTACTAAATATATTTTGAAACTGTCTCAAATCAAGTATTTCGGTATTTAAGGGGTATTCTTCATGTCGAGTCTGTTATTTGAAAATGCAAAGAGTTTTTCCAATTCTAGTTCTTTTATTATGTTACAAACAAATTAAAGAAAACAACAAAATTTTATTGCTTCGCTACGAGGGCTGTTCAAAAAGTTCTCGCCCGTCAAAGAAGGGGGCCAAAAAATAAATATAGTGCTGGCGGCCACTATTCTACGTCTCCAGTACAATCAGTATAGATGTCATTCTGGTCTGACCCTTGAAAAAATTTTGTGATATTTTTTGAAAAATTAAAATTTGATTTTGGGCCCCTTTTTTGTAGTTAAGTGAATTTTTTTTTCAAATTATGTTGGGTGTTGACGCGGGCGGTAGTTTAGTAGTTTTAATTATTTGGAAATTTATTGAAGTTATTTTTTGAAGTGGAGTTTAGGGGAGGGGAGCGCCTTATGATTGAGGGTCAGACCAGAATTGGGGACTATTAAATTCTTCGTCGTTAACCACTGAAAGCGTATTTCACGTTGGAATCTTTACAAACGTTTATCGAATCTGTTTTGTAAACTCTATAGAACAGGGGTTAGACCAGAAGGGGAAATTCGGGTCGAATTCACGTTGAATCATCTAAATCGGTTCAGTTTGGGAGAAAATGCGTGTAAAGTAAGTTGAAGTAATTTAAAAATTGCTTGTATTATCGAAAACATTGGTCGACAAAAAGGCTATATCTTCTAAAGTATTTTGAATTTTGAAAAAAATCCTGTTGGGGCAAAATTTTTAAATATACAAGCTATAAAAAATGACAAAAAAAATATCGAAAAAAAAATTTTGGACATTTAGAATACCCCCTTAAACATTGAAGAAAGTTGGTCAAGGCCGACTATAATATAGATTTTAAAAAAATACAAAATACATGCTACAGTATAACATCTGAAGAATCTTTGAAACAAAATTTCAATTAAAGATATCAAAAAATTAGTCCTGGACAGCGAATCTTCGAAGACAACGTGGAAAATGTGCGGTGTTCATTAAAGCTCGGCACTTGATCATCTGAAACACAAAGCCGATATGCTTTTAATAGGTGATATGTTTCCCGAGGTAATCACGAAGAGCAAATCACGTTTCGGTGGGAGTGTTCAGATTCAATTTCTGGTTTTTTCTTTATTGAAACAAAAAATGTTGAATTTTGAGACCTGAGTGCTAGGCTTTAGGAGGCGATGACCTAAGCAATGTGCGAACATTTACATTAATTACAAGATTTACGTAAAATTTTTTCAATCTTTTCATGAAGACACAGAACACAAAATATTTAAAAATCCTTTTCTTAATAATAATTTTGCGAGACCAATCGAAATTAATATAAATAATGAAATTACAGAAGTACGGGAAAATAACAGACCAACTTTAGGTCCTGCCAACATAAAGGGACACATGATGCCAGAAGTTTTTTGAATTGCCTAAAGTTCTAGACGAATCTGTGGCAAATATGACAAAACTCAAAAATAGTGTTAAAGTTACGCATTATGTGAACTCAGAATCATTCAAAGAAAAAATGTCCCATTTCGAAAACAAAATTGCTATTCCAATATATCTGTTTTTTGACGGGATTGAAGTAAATAACCCATTAGGAAGTCACATTAATTCCGACAATGTAAGCGGTGTATAATACACGTTTCCTGTTATTTTAAAAACGTTTATAGAAAATTTTAGTATTGATGCATTTTAAAGTCCTCTTGTCAATACCTTTAAAAATCTTGAAGACTGGTATTAAAAGGGTATTTTTTTTTAGCTAATATTCTTGGAGACAATCTAGGTCTTAGCGATATCCTTGGATTTACCACATGATTTAATGCAAATTTTTATTGTCGTTTTTGTTTCCGTTCAAAATAGGATATGGCCAAAGATACTTCTGCGCATCCTCAATATTTCAGAACCATCGAAAATTTAAAAATGCGCTTTTGCAAAAAGATGTGAAGTTAACTGGCATAAAATCAAACTGTCTATTTAATTGTTTAAAAAATTTTCACGCAACAGATAATTTTATAGGCGACATTATGCACGACTTGTTGGAGGGTGTGTAGGTACGACATTTGCGAAGTTTTGTTGCATTTCATTTTCGACAAAAAGTTGTTTACCTTAGAAAATTTTAATTACAGAAAAGACATGTTTGACTATGGCGATACGGAAATAGGAAACAAATCTATTCCTTTTCAACTGCAACAGCTGAAAAATTGTACAATTAAATTATCAGCTCGAGAAATGATGACTCTAGTACATAAACACAGTCTGGAATTTCGTCCTTAATATGGTAAAAATAGTTAATATTTTAAATTATCGCTTCTTATATATAATCACAATGAAGAGTACGTTCGTTTGTTTAATAAGCCGCTAAAGCCCAAATTTCATTTTCTTACACATTATGCGGATATAACAAGAAAAAGTGGTCCTAACAAGCATTATGTAATTTAAGATTTGAGGAAAAACACAAGGAAGCCAAATTTATTCGAGAAATGTAATGTGCAGGAAAAATATATCATATTCGCTAAGTATGAAAGCAGCGTTGAATTTCACCACTTTTTTAGCAGACAACGATAATGGATTTCCAGATATTTTTATATTCTATAAACTATATATATTGATCAGGGCGACGAGCTGAGTCGACTGAGCTTTGTCCGTCCGTCTGTCTGTCCGTCTGTCTGTTTCTACGCAAACTAGTCTCTCAGTTTTATAGCTATCGAGCTGAAACTTTGCACAGAGTCTTCTTTTTACTGCACACTGCTAATATGTCAGAACCGACCGGATCGGATGACTATATCTTATAGCTGCCATAGGAACTATCGGTTGAAAAGTGAGTCTTTGTGAGAAAAACTTTTTTTTTTAATGTTAACGTCTCCTACTTCAGCGATTATTAATATTATACGCTTTTACAAAGATTTGGAAGTTTTGGTCAAAATCGGATGACTATAATCTTATAGCTGTCATAGGAACTAGCGGTCGAAAAGTGGGTTTTATTTAGAAAAATTGTTTGTTTTAATGCTGGCGTTCTTAAACTCTGATGTATTATAACGTTTGCAAGGGTATAAAAACTTCGGCAAAGACGAAGTTAGCTGGGCCTTCTCGTTAATATTACGAAAGCACCTTTTGTAATATCGAAACGACAGATTTCTCATACTTGTTAAATAACACTGATGAACATTTTTTTAAACATCGTAATTGAAAATTTAAAGTATAAGGGATTAACATATAAGATACATTATTATTTGGCACTGAAGACTGGAGAATCAAATGTTGAGTTGCATAAAATTAAGCACCTTATTATAAGTCGTAATAACGAAATATATATTGTAAGCGTGCATTACAATATAACAGAGATTAATGAGCACTATCAATGCTATGAAGTTGGTGCTCAACACAATATATTGCAAATAAATAACATTGTTAAGTTCGAGGGACCACCAATACATACATATTATAACGCAAAAACATTCATTTTGTAAAAATAAAAATGTTTTGAAAAAGTATAGTATTTCTTGTTTATTTTCTTGGGTTGGTAATAAAGTATTATGGATTATTATTGTTGATAAAACTAAGTATCAAATTGATACTATAAAATTTGATAATTAAAACCTAATATTGATAAGAGTTAGTATCAAAATGATGCTAGAAAATTAATACCTGGAAGTGTCAAATTGATAAAAGCTAGTATCAAATTGATACTAAAAATTTGATAACTTAAATATTCAATTGATAAGAGCTGGTATCAAATTGATACTAAGAAGTTAAGACAAAAAAGTGTCAAATTGATACCAAAAGTTTGATAATTTATATATCAAATTGACAATAGCTAGTATCAATTTGATACTGCCAAGTTAACACAAAAAAGTGTCTACCTGATACAAGTTAGTATTAATTTAATAAACTCGAAATATTATTTTAATACTTTCTAAGTTATCAATTTGATACTTGGAGTATTAGAGAGATTTCGATACTCAGTAGCTTTAAATTGATGTTCAAATTGTGTCGCTTTGATGACAACTTTTTTTGGGTGTAGTTAAAAATATCAGTTTATTGCTGCAGCCAAAAGATAAAACTTCTTTGTAGCTGCAGAATTCACAATTAGTACCATGTGATTTTTATTACGCCTCTTTAGCAAAACATTGTTTATAACTATCTAAGTGCCTCGATAAACATTCTTCTGTTAAGAGCCTATTTTATATTGGCTGCGTGTTCTTATACCCGAGATTTCCAGCTTTTGATAAATAAAAATTAGTTGCAAAGCATTACAGACATGCTGAAGATCGAAAAACAAATTCTTAATGAAAATTAATTTTTAAAATTTAACTTTAAACGACTCAACGTCTGATTGCGAAGAGGAGAAGTTTACGAAATCAATAGAAATCAATATACAAATATTAGATATTAAATCTGTAAATGATGTTATTTGTTCTTCGAAAATTGTCTACGGAAACATACATCGACAAATGTTTTTAAGTTTTGGAAAGTTATTAAAAAAGAGTACTTTAAAAATATTTCCTTAACTATGCTTGTTGTTCCAGCAACTCAGGTATCAGTTGAACTAGCCTTTTCAACACTTAAGTTTGATCTTTCTGATATAAGAGCAAGTATGGATGAGCAGCTCCTAGAAGATATAATGCTTATCAACTTAAACTAAGCAATTCTCAATTGTTGTAAATGTCAGCTAATGAATTTGACAACAAAAATTACATTATGCAAATATAGAATATTATTTTAAAAACTTTTATTGCTTATAAATAAAAACTATTGTTCCGAACCGAGTTTCGAGCCAAAACCTTGGGTTCAGGAGTTCCCAGAACCGGTCCGCGAACCGATTCTGGGCACTTTACAATGGCTTCGAAAGCTGTTAAAAAGCTGTTTCTTAAGGACTTAACGGTTTTATTTCCAAGGAGAAAAATAAATTCAATTTTTTATATTCTTTATTCTTTTATGGGACGATTTATCATCGTGTAGAAAGCTCTTATATGTCAGAAAGCGAATGCCATCTAGACGAAGAGAAATATGACCTAAGTATTAATTCCTGACATTTAGATATTTTTCTAAAACTGTTGGAAAAAAACGATGCTATGAATATCGAATTTTTGTCACCTCTACTATTTAGACTCGGCTATGGATGCTGATATATGATTCCTTCTCCCTGTTACATACTTTTGCACAAACTTATTTTAATCTGTATTCCTTTGGTACAGAGTATACAATATCGTACTTGATATAAGAATTTTGTACTTGAATGTAGTATTCTGGTACTTACTGACAGCGTTTATAATTGATTCATGTACAAAGTTCTTGGTATTTTTCCTGAGTGTTTTTTTTTTAATAGCAACTTAAACATCATTATCACAATACTTACGGTATTTTTAGATTCTACATTGCTTGCTGACGCTTGAGAGAATTAATGAGTTGAATACTTCTGAGGAAAAGAATAAATGTTTGTCGAATTAAGTGGAATAAAAGTTAAAAATAAATCTGAAATTTGTGTGTGTGACACACGTCTCACAACTAAACCTAAGATGGAGCTAAAAATCTCCCTTGATAGTCCACATAGAAATCTTTTATTTACTCTTTGAACCAAACTGTTTTTGAAAACGTTTAAAAAGCCATTTCAAGCATTTTATGTGTTGCATTTAAAATTTTAATTGCCTGTAATTGCCACACGCAATTTAAGGACTTTCTTCGCCTTCGGCTTGACTCAATTTTCAGATTTACGTGTTGTAATAAAAATGCCATAAAAAAATTGTATTTTGATTTAGAATCGCAGCGACTTTGCTTCTGTATAAGTGTGTGTGTGTGTGCGATTGTGATTGCGTGTTATTTTGTTTTGCAAAGACATTCGCGTGCCTTGGACCAACTGTGAATGTTTTTGGCGCGTTCCCCGAAAATCGCATTTCATGGCACATTAATCACCAGCATGGAACTGCGTGTGGTGTTGCGTATACGTAATCATTGAGTGCGTGTGCACCCACCTGATGGCTTCATTAAATCTTCCTTTCTGTTCGCCATGTGCATTGCTCATACGCAGTGTATGACGAATGTAAGCAGCATTAAATCAAAAGTAAATCAAATTTCATGTTTCGTATGTTAACAACAACATAGTTGATGTACCTTCACCTCCTATTTGATTCCTTAACGAAATAAAATATTGAATTTATGGTTGCACCTGCTTGCACATTCTCATACCGTACGAAATGCCTGGTTGCGGCTGATAACGGCTATTACCAGCAAACAGTGAAGTACTCTGAAAGGGGATGATGAAAAAAACTGCTTAATATTAATTTCTCAGTCACTTTCTCCACATTGAATTGTGCATTTGCATTTTTGTTATTACTTAAAAAATAGGAATAAATATAAATACCAGGGACTTAATAGGGCTTTTGAAGGTTTGCAGAATTGCAAAGTTGATTTTCATAGGTTATGTATTTGTTGTCAATTGAAGTAAGGAAGAGGCATACATTCTAAAGAATTTTGCAGATATGCAGACACCGAACATTTTCGACTAAGCCAAGCGCATGCTTTAAAACAGGAAAACCAACAGCCAGCTTACGGCCGCGTAGATGCAAATTCAAACGAAAAAAATATATAACAATATAAATAACAACAAGAGCCATAATAAAGAGAAAAAGAAAACCAATTATTGTGTGTGTGCTCGTGGCTGCTTGAGGCCAACAACAAAATTAACGCTGAACACGACGAATACAGTAGCGCTCAACTGAATAGGTATGACTTTTTTTTTAGGTTTGAAACGTTGTAACTCCTTAACAAGCACTCCGATTTAAGCGAAATAAATTTTGTTGTATAAAGAAATTAATCATCTTGCAAAGGGTATTATAATTTTGCCCAGAAGTTTGCAACGCATAGAAATATTCATTTCCGACCCTATAAACTATATATATTCTTGATCAGGGTGACGAGCTGAGTCGATTGAGCTTTGTCCGTCCGTCTGTCTGTCCGTCTGTCTGTTTCTGCGCAAACTAGTCTCCCAGTTTTAAAGCTATCGAGCTGAAACTTTGCACAGAGTCTTCTTTTTACTGCACACTGCTAATATGTCGGAACCGATCGGATCGGATGACTATATCTTATAGCTGCCATAGGAACTATCGGTCGAAAAGTGGGTTTTAATGAGAAAAACTTTTTTGTTTTTAATTATTTTAAAAATACGTTTGGCACAGGGATTATTAATATTTTTCAATTTCTGGCTACAGATTTGAAGTTTTGGTCAAAAGTACGGAAAGAATCTTATGAGCCTGTAGAATTGATAGGATCAATCGGTCGATAACGTGGGGTTTTAATGAGATAGGTGTTCTTAATTATTTTAATTTTGTAAAAAAGTCATATTAAGTTTTGTAGAATGGTTGTTCTCAGAGAAGTTTGCAATATGTTAATTTGTGAAGATGATGATGATGGGGTTTAGTGCTTCAACTAGGGTCCCAGGGTCACTAAATTGTCTGCCTCCTTCGTATACTCTCCTGGACAAAAGTCCCCAAATGTTCTCGATAATGTTAACGTCATGGGGAGTAATCTACAGTTTTACAACCCGAACGGTATGGATGGGAGCTCTCGAGCAAATTGAAGTCGTGCTTCCTTTCGAGCATCGTTGAGAGGTGGTTTTTTTTATACTCTGTACCGAAGGTACATAGAGTATGTTAAGTTTGTGCAAAAGTATGACACAGGAAGAAGAAATCATTTCCGACCCTATAAAGTATATATATTCTTGATCAGCATCAACAGCCGAGTCGATATAGCCGTGTCCGTCTGTCTGTCCGTCTGTCCGTCCGTCGGTATGAACAAACAGATCTCAGAGATGGTAAGAGATAGAGGTTTGACATGTATGGGGACCAATGCTTGTTATACTTGCAGGCAGATCAAGTTTATTTT
Organism: Lordiphosa stackelbergi; assembly: GCA_018904235.1. Classification (NCBI taxonomy): domain Eukaryota; kingdom Metazoa; phylum Arthropoda; class Insecta; order Diptera; family Drosophilidae; genus Lordiphosa; species Lordiphosa stackelbergi. Next base: position 39,053 of record JAEIFU010000805.1, on the reverse strand, counting down.
TAATTTTTGCCACGCCCCCTCCCGCCCCCGAAATTTTGAAAAAAGTCATATCTCTCACAGTTTTGTAGAAAGAGGATTCGTAGATAGTTAGTCATTAGCAATATGTATCGATTTGCCGAAGAAATGATAAAGATGGGATGAGCGGTTCTCCACCACCCCTTTTTTTATTTTTTTCCCCCCCCCCCCTCAAAACATTGCAAATTTTGCAATCATATAAGTATTTTTGCAAATTTCTTATATTTATAAACCGATTTACCAACATCTATGAAATTTTTATGATTTGTAAATTTCAAGATATTTGGGACAGTTCGGTCTACACCACCCTTTAGTATTGCAGTCTATAAAATCTTCATAATAATTTTTGGAATGAGAAATTTTTTTTCAAATTTTAATTGTTTAATTGTTTTTTTTTTGTTTATTAATTGTTTGATCTAGCAATGGTGCCCAAAATGCCAAAAGCCTATTCCATGGGATAGGAACTCATAGTTCTGCCGGCGTCGCAGCCGACACACGCATAGAGAGAGAGAATACTTGTGTTCTATAAATTGCACGACGTGTGCATTTGGCTTTTTCTTCTCTTACATTTGCTTGTTTGCTTTTGGCTCATGTTTGACATCATGACGTTCACTTCGCGTTTTGCTGCTACACACACAATTGCAAAGCTTCATAGTGTGTGTTTGGGCACCACTGAACTACAGTGTAGATCTACACCTCCTATTTACCCGTCCACATTTCCATTTCCAAAGCTCGCAATATATTAGTCTGTTCAATCTTTCGTAAATACTCAAATGAAAATGTGAAAAATTTCGTGGTTTTTGGTCTACACTTCTACTATATGCGTTTTCTATTACCATTTATCAAAAATTCTTATAATAATTTTGAAAATTTCGCGGTTATTTTGGACTGTTCACTGACTTGAAATATAGACTATGACTTTTTCCTGATCGCCATGAACATACTGTGAACATTTTTTGAAGATTGGCTCAGCGGGCTAGATGTCTTTAAGGACAAAATATGTTTTAATTACACAGCCCAACACTGTTTTTGGTGCAGGTCTATTTTTATCAGATTATGTTAATATAGATTGCACTGAACAAAACTGTATCATTGGTTTTGTTCTATCAGCTCTTGTTTCCAAGATATGGCGGAAAAACGAAAACGTTGCATTTTGGCCTTAGGTTTATGCAGGCCACACTAAGCATAAATACGTAAGTTTATGAACTATTTGGACAAAGCACATATCAATGTATTTTTAAAATTAAAGGCGCTATATTAGTACAGCGAAAAGTGTCGAAATGGCCTCTAAAGTCATATATTTTCGACTTATATCATTTTTATCAAAATAAATCACCCGTACAGGCTAACGCGGTTCTTGGATTAATATATTCATCTGAGCATAGGCCAAACATAGATCTAATTTTGTGATTTTATGGCATTTAAAGAGTCACAGCAATCAGCAATCAGGGGCAAAATAGCAATTACTTGAGTGGTCTGTCCGCTCGTGCCACACCATTGGCACGCCAAATTTTAAGCTTTTTTTTTCCTTTAGCCCATTGTCTCATATGCTCTCTGCAAGTTTTGCATACAATGTGAGGCACCCACTGCTTATCTTGATTGCGAATGGGAAATCCAAAGTAAGCGCTATAGTTAACCTCCTCATTTTTCGTTATTTTGAATCTACTTCCTAGAAATACGTACTCCCCGCAAATATAACAGAATTGATCCGGTTCGTGGGAGCAAGCTCTTCTTATTCTGCATGCCATGATCGTCTGGTTTAAAGAAGAATTTTTAAAAATTTTGTACAATTTATAAAGCAAAGTTTGCTTGTTTATTTAAGGTTTGCGTTGAAATCGAAGTACTCCCTGAATGTTATTTAACATTTGCCTTTTTCTCCAAAAGTTCTATGTTGGAACAAGTAGCCTTTTCACAGTTCCTATAAGAATTTAAATTACGAATCTAGTCATCCTCCCATAAACATAAATATGCATTTTCCTCTTTAACGGGCTCTAACTTTGCCAAATGAGCTGATTTAAATGCCATAAAAATCACAAAATTAGATCATATGTTTGGCCATATGCTCAGATGGTGAATATATTAATCCAAGAACCGCGTTAGCCTGTACGGGATGATTTATTTTGATAAAAATGATATAAGTCGAAAGATATATGACTTTAGAGGCCAATTTAGACACTTTTCGCTGTACTAATATAGCGCCTTTAATTTTTTAAAAATACATTGATATGTGCTTTGTCGCAAATAGTTCATAAACTTACATATTTATGCTTAGTGTGGCCTCCATAAATCCTAGAGTGCCAAAAATGCAATATTTTCGTTTTTCCGCCATATCTTGGAAACAAGAGCTGATGGAGCTAAACCGAGACCAGTTTTGGAATCAGTGAACATAAACTTATCATATTTTTTAAATCATCAGGGCTGCACCTCACAAAGATGCTCATTTTGTTGGCCTGTGATATAATTGAAATTTAAGTAATATTCTTTAAAAATAATATGTAAAATTTAAAAAATATTTTCACGCCAGTCAGTATAAGTTGGCAACACTTTTTACAGTTTACAGTTATAGTAATTGTTGTCCACAATGACAACTTTATCCCCTTATCAAAATCCCTGGTTTGTCAGCCAAATGGGAAGGAAAAAAAATATATGGGGAAAAAAAAAAAAAAAAAAAAAAAAAAAAAAAAATAATTAGTTGTTGTGAAAAAAAAGATAGAGGGTTTTGAATAAGTGAAATGAAAATTCACCCCCTGCTTAGTGTGTCATTTCCGCCATCTGGATGAAATGGAAAAAAAAACTTTCTCAGAAAAAATATATATTTTTACATATTTCCAAGAATCGACTCAGAAGTACTCAGAACTTAGAAGTAACGGGACATTAAATATGAGAAATGTTTGTTCTGAGATGACTTTGTCGGAAATTAAGTTCAACTTTAAGAAATTATTTAAATTGTTCGTATGTTTGTAAATCATAAAGTATATATATTCTTGATCAAAATGCCGAGCTGAGTTGATATAACCATGTCCGTCTGTTTCTATGCTAGCTCCTCCGTCTGTTTTAAAGCTATCGTGACCAAACTGTGCATAATGGTCTTAAGTACAAATATCGGAATCGGATCGGTAGCGTATAGCTGGCATATGAATCTTACATACATAGCTGCCTTATGAAACTTTGTGGTTTTTCATACGATCAGACTCTACACAATATCTAGAAGCTCCCCCATAAAGAAATTCCATAAATCAATAATTCACTTTGTTTTTGAAAATGCGCAATTTCCTGCTTTTATACCATCGATAGGGGTTCACTGCAATCGATGATTGGCCAAATTCACCACACAATATTTATAATAAACTTCCTCCATTTGTTTTCTAAGAAAAAACCTTTCAGTTATACCCCAGAATGTAGTAAATGCATTCTTATTTCGCAAACTAGTATTTCCCCCCGAAACAAACCATTTCTTATCTCCCAAAAGAAACGCTCGTCTACCCCTGGAAAACAATTCATAGCTACTACGCTCCTGACATACAGAAAGATGACGGCATTTGTCTGTTTGCCAAAGTAAAATATAAATTATGCCATGCTGATATGTACTTAAGGTTTCTGCCTTCAACCAACTTCGGGTGAAAAACTGCATTTACCCGGGCCAAAGGTGGAGAGAGAGAGAGAGAGAGAGAGAACAGGGTGAGTGCTTGGGGCCTAATGGCAAAAGTTGTGCGACCAAGTGGAGAGCTCAGCATTGGGTCTGAAATTAAATTTCGTGCAGGCGACAACCCAACCACCCCTCCCCTCCGCTTGCCACAACCTGTTTTTGGGTTTCGCGTGATTTATGCATTTGGGTTTTGGGGCAACACGGGTTCACGTTGTGTAAATAACTTGGAAGCATTTTCAATTTATTAACGGTGCAATGGACAAGAAACAGCTAGAAAAGGATCTAGAACGGGGTTTCTTTTGTTCAACTCAACAATTTCATAAATCTACCTGTCAAAAGTTGCAGTTCTCATTTGCGCGCATTCTTGATTTATTCAGTGGCATTGTGTTTACATATTTTCCAAAATCCAATCTCTGTAGGGCCAAACGCGAGTATATATCTCAGGAGCTTGCTCCAGTCCACGTATTCCGGCTGTAGCAATGCCCACCAGATAAAATTTTCGTGGATCGCCTATAATACCCATTAGTGGGGCCCCCGAGAACCGATCACTATTTGCTTTAACATATCCACAGATCTGTTTGCTCGTCAATTTTAACCTTGGTCCTAGGTTTAATACACGCAGGCATTCCTCCAGACCAATTGTTTTAAATTGCATTTTTTGGCGCCGCGATTCAATGTTTTTGGCTTGCGGCGATTGGCGGGCAAAGCCGGCTAGCTCCAGCATCCCTTCGGCGGTTTCACTGGCCACCTCTTTAGCAGGAGGTAGGCAAATCGGCTGAACGTAATCAGTGACCTCCACATCCTTTTGCAACTTCAGTACGGCTATATCATTCGAATGTGAAGATGGTTCAAAATCTGGATGACTAATTATAGACTCAATGAACATGTGTTGAGGTGGAGGGGCGCACTCCTTCTGTGCGTTGCAGTCGCGTTCGGTGATGTTGTTGCTGGTATCCCAGTCACCGAAAACAATAAACAGCGGTGGATCAACAGTAAAACAGTGAGCAGCAGTCAGAACATGGCGGGTGCCTATGAGCACACCTAAGCAAAAGAATTCTCCATTTTTATTAAACAAACGACCAATCCAAGGATATTCATCCAGAGCGGTAATTTCTTCTCGATTACTGAGCTGCGCCTCGTTGAGTTTGCCGCAGTCCTGTTCCTTCACGGATGCTGCTTCTAATGCTAAATAAAATAATTTTAATGTTAAATTTTGCCATTTTTTCTGGAGCAGTTTTACCTACCCAAGATCAGAGCTAGAACAACAGAAAATTGTAACAGCATGGTGTCTGATCTAAAACTGTTTTAAGCTTGTGCAATTGAACCGATTAGCTTTTATACTGAGGAAGTTGCCTGGTTATTGAGTAAGAGAGAAGCCGGTTATGCAATGTACTTATGAATATTGTATAATAATTATAATTGCATTCAAATGAAAACAATCATCGACAATAACTGGTTTACTGTGATAACGCAAGATCGCTATGTGATATACCGTGTGAGATAGAGGCATGCCTGGATTACATTAAAGCCTAACTCAAATATTTACAAGTACAGGGTTGCCCATATTCGACGGACCCATGTTTTTTTTATAAAATCAAAGAAAAAAATAAAAATTTGGCGGTTGGCAATCTTAATCATTTAATTTGTTCCAAGTAGATTTGTTTACATCAATTTTTGAATATGATATCTCTCAAATGGCCGCCTCTGGCGTTGATGGCGTATTGTGCCCTTTTTGCAGCATTTTCCATCGATTTCGCCAACATTTCGGCCGGAATAGCGGCTATTTCTTCACGAATGTTGTCCTTGAGCTCTTCTACGGTCCTTGGCTTGTTAACGTAAACCTTTGACTTCAAATATCCCCACAAGAAGAAGTCAGGCGGCGTCAAATCGGGCGAACGCGGTGGCCAGTCCAAATCACCACTTTTCGACATCAAACGGCCCGGAAACAATTTCTTCAGAAAATCGATTGTTATGCGACTTGTGTGCGGTGGAGCGCCGTCTTGTTGAAACCAGAACTGCCTCATACGCTTTCGACGAATAATTGGCATCACAAAATTGATCATCATGTCGCGATAACGCTCCTGGTTGATGGTAACAGCATGGCCATTTTCATTTTGGAAGAAAAACGGCCCAATGACCGTTTTCGCACTAACGCCGCACCAAACTGTGACTTTTTCGTCATGAAGAGGCACTTCTTGAATCTCCTGAGGATTTTCAGTGGCGTAAATACGGCAATTTTGCTTATTTACGGTCCCATTTCACACATTTCGGTCACATTTTTTAATTTTTTAAAAGCACGTTGAGTTTTCACAATTGACTTGTTCTGTTGAATGTAAATTTCAACTATTTCAGAGCGCTCGCGTGGCGTGTATTGTTCCATGGTAAAAATCTGCTTGGACTGACGCTTCAAACGCGGTATGTCATTAAGCGATCTGACATCTCTGTCAAAAGTTATGGCGTTGCCAGATGGGTCCGTCGAATATGGGCAACCCTGTAGAGGTTATGGGTTACAATTTGGGTTATGGTTTTAGTCTCTGTATTAAGTATGTACATTTCGCACCATTTTAAAAAACTATATTCTTAATTTAAGCCTTGAGGTGTTTGCCAAAGAGGAACACACTACGCCACAAAGGAGGCTAGTTGACCGTACAGCTGTTTCACGAATATCCCTGCTCAATCTTAAAAAAAAAATGTTTGAAGGCTTTATATTTAAACTAGCATAAACCCGTTGCGTTGCGCCTTCAACAGTACAGAACCAATATCAGAATCAGTGTAAAGTCAATCGTGAGAGTCAAATATTATTCCGAACTTGAAAATATTGTTTAAATTTGCGTTTTCCCGTAGAGCCCAAAGTTTCGAATCCTACATATATTGGCTTAAAATCAAGTGAAGTTGTCCTTTTTTTTTGCCGTAAAGAGAATACAAATGGAATTTTATACAGATCGGCCAGAAAGCAACGATTGGTCTTGAACACACCCCGCCCTTCATTATCGGACTTTGCTAGAGGATTTTCCGAAATTGGAGCATAGTTTGTCTATTTGTTGGCCTCAAAAGATTACAAACAGAGGTTGTATGCAGATTGGCAGCATAGTTTTCCCTTTATTTTGTCTGAAAGACATACCCACGGTATCATCATTCAGATCGGCTAGAGAATAACAAATACACCCCAGGCAGCCCATTTCCCAGCGTTCGGCGCGAATTCATATTTCAAAGGGCATAGCCGGATAAGCCTGGGAAAACTGCCCCAGAAGATTTTTAATTATTTTAAATCAGGGATCGTAGATATTATCTAGGAGGGTATGTGTGCCAAGTTTAAAGTCAATAGGTCTATTGGTTGACGAGCAATATGCAGAAATGCCAAAACATAAATATCGATATATCTGGTCTCTGTTGATTGAATATTGATAAGATTTAACGTAGTTATCCGTTACAAAATTCGGAATTTTTTACTCTTTCTCTTTTGGTCTAAAAACGGTGGTCAAAATTTTCAAAATTGGAAATGACCACTTTCCAGTTTCGACAATACCACGGAATTTTTATGTTGATGTGTCTTTTAATAAAAAAAACTTAGATTTTTAAGAGTGGTGCCACAAGGTCAAATTAATAAAAAAACATAAAAAAATATAAATATTTGGTATTTAATTTTGTTTTAATCTTTATCTCGGCAGGCTTGTCTATGCGAACAACAGCCAACAGTTCGCATGCCATTAGTGCAGCTGCAATAGTGCCCCATTATGCAGTCAAGAGTTCTGCCATTAGGTGTTTATTTAATAAAAATGTGATATGTTTATACACATCTCCGACCACATAAAGTATATATATTCTTGATCAGCATGACGAGCTGAGTCGATTAAGCTTTGTCCGTCCGTCTGTCCGTCTGTCTGTTTCTACGCGAACTAGTCCCTCAGTTTTGGAGCTATCGAGCTGAAACTTTGCACAGAGTCTTCTGTTTACTGCACGCTGCTAATATGTCGGAACCGACCGGATCGGATGACTACTTCTTGTAGCTGCCATACAAATGTTCGTTCGGAAAATGGGTTTAGTAAGAAAAACTGTTTTGTTCTCAATATTACTGCTCTCAAACACGGTCATGGGTAATATGTAATGTTTTTAAGCTGATCTGCGAAGTTTGGTCGAAGTCGCTAACCGTTGAGACAAGCTATTTCAAGTGTATCTAAACTTCGGTACAGACGAAGTTAGCTTTGCCTTTCTCGTTTTCTATTAATGTGCTGCGATTTTGCGATTCCGACCAATCGGAATCACTCTTTAGATAGCACGCTATATTGCGCAGGATTTCTATTTTTGGCAGCATTTAATTGTCAACTTTTCTACCAAGAAGCTGGTACTTTTGTTATAAAATTCCGTGCAAAGCTTTAAATGCTCACCTAATTTTGATGCCAATTCAGGATTGTTTTGCTTCCCAGATCGGCAGCTGTTTTCTCTTGCGTTTCAGAGCTGGCAGAAGAACTTTACAGCCTTTTGTTTCGACATCCTCAACAGCATCTCTAAACCCTCGATCAACAACAATTATATCTCCTGGCTTAAGCAATTTTTGAAGTCCGTCCAGATCATGTAGTAACAGCTTTATAATTGTTGCTGTATTTACATTGGACTTATATGGTTCTGCCATGTCAAATATATATATAACCATTGTTGGTGCATATTGTAGATGGCTTGCACAGGGGATATTTCTTCTGACCTGAGCATGAATTCTTTTTTTTTTAATAACGATTTGTTTTTTCTGTTTTATTTACCGTACCAATAAATTTGGAATCAGCATTCAACCCAAAGATTGCTAATACATAATTTTGAAAAGCCGTTGCTACTTCTTTTACATATTGAGAAACCATTTGCGGCTGGGTTATTCCAAATAGATTAGCATTTGTTTTCTTGCTGTTGCCAAATTTCATCTTGGATAGAAATATTATTAAAGCCTGTTCCTTTTTACGACCAGTGGAATTTATCATTGAGGGTAAAGATTCCATCAGTTCTTTTAAATGCTCCCAGTTATATTTTTCCAATTTTTTAAGTTCAATCAAATCATATGTTTTTGCATGTTTTGCATAGTTAACGAGTCGAAATGTACATACCAGTAAAATACGAAAGTTGGCTATCATTTAACTACTTGAAGGTTTTATTATCCACTTTTCATTTGAGCAATTCAGCAATTTCCGATTTTGGAACGGTACTGAAGCCGCAGTAAGCAGTCAGATTATTTAAGTTCTTTTCGAAAAACTTGCTTTTTGTGCAAGGTTCAAGTCAAGGATCATCAAGCCTGCCGAGATGCTGATAAATATATTTAAAACAACTTAGGAATGTGCCATTATCAACGAAGATAGTGATGAAGATTAAAACACAATTAAATACCAAATATTTATATTTTTATGTTTTTTATTAATTTGACCTTGTTGCACCACTAAAAATCTATTTTTTTTTTTTAATAATTAGATGGTTAAGGCAGAAGCGACTGGCGGACATTGGTTGCAGCGGCCGAGACCGTCGAACGGTTGTGATGCAAGCATCGGACCAATCAAGAAGAAGAAGAAGATGGTTAAAAGACACATCAACTGTAAAAACTTCGTGATATTGTCGAAACTGGAAAGTGGTAATTTCCAATTTTGAAAATTTTGACCACCATTTTTTGACCAAAGGAGAAAGAGTAAAAAATTCCGAATTTTGTAACGGATAACTACGTTAAATCTTATCAAATATTCAATCAACAGAGACCAGATATATCGGTATTTATTTTTAGCATTTCTGCATATTGCTCGTCAACCAATAGAACTATTACCACACATACCCTGGAGCAATACTATGGCCGTACCTTGTTTTTTCAGTGTACTCATAGAAAAAGTAGAGGTAGAAAAACTTTGCATTTACCGGTTGAAAGTGCGTTAAAAATGAAAGAAAATAAATGACAAACATCTACACTCGCAGTGCAAAAATTAACCGTTATGTTTCATTTTCGTTTTGTGAGTGGTGCACTACAACGTCTGTCTGTCCGTTTATGTTCGTTTACGGACTAGATTGCAATAAAAAAATATTTTACACGTTTCTATTATTTGGCGATTACATAAAAAATAAAAAACGAGAGCGTAAGTTAAAGTCGGCTCTAACCGACTTCGATATACCCGTTACTCATAAAAAACATGTTTAACAGTGTTCCTGCATTCCTTAGTGTGACCATCCGAAAAGTGTGCAACATTTTTTTTAGGGTGGGAGGGGCGGTAGCGGGGGGCTTGGTTCAGTTTATTGCTCATAACTTGAGAACCGTTATCCGATCTTTTTCATTTTTTCGGCAAATCGCTCTATCTTTCGTCTATCTTTCAAACTGTAGGAGATATAACGATTTTTCCAAATTGCGGGGGCGGGAGGGGGCGTGGCCGAAATTTGAAACAAACTTGATCTCCGTGCAGATAAAAGAAGTATTTGTCCCATACATGTCAAACATCTATCTATTACCATCTCTGAGATCTAGGTGTTCATACAGACGGACGGACAGACAGACAAGGCTAAATCGACTCGGCTGTTGATGCTGATCAAGAATATATATACTTTATAAGGTCGGAAATAATTCCTTCTGCCTGTTACATACATTTGCACGACTTTAGTATACCCTTTTTACTCTACGAGTAACGGTTATAAAAATTTGTTTTACATTTTGTGATCATTTATCAACTTTGCGTTAAGAGTGCTCGAAAGTACCCCACGCAATTCACTTGCAACATGGCCTCTTATTTTCTTTAAATATTGCACCATAGCTGTTTTTGAGCGGTTTTGCTTTTAGGAACATTTCGTGAAAGTTTTGACCAAAATTTTTACTATTTATACTCTGTACCGAAGGTACATAGAGTATATTAAGTTTGTGCAAAAGTATGTAACATGGATAAGGAATCATTTCCGACCCTAAAAGTATATAATATTCTTGATCAGCATCAACAGCCGAGTCGATATAGCCATGTCCGTCTGTCCGTCCGTCTTTCCGTCTGTCCGTCCGTATGAACAAACAGATCTCAAGGACGGTAAGAGATAGAGGTTTGACATGTATGGGACAAATGCTTCTTATACTTGCAGGCAGATCAAGTTTATTTTCAATTTTTGCCACGCCCCTTCCGCCCCCGCAATTTTGAAAAAACGTCATATTTCCCCCCGTTAAATGACTGTCAAATGGTCGGGATCGGAAATGCTCTAAAGTAGTGTAACTTTTAGCACGACAATAATGAAAAATTCCATTTTGATTTCAGCAGAATCTTTCAAAAACCCCTTTACAGGGAGGAAAAAGTAATAAATTCGTTTTCCACTAGTTGGATACAAATAATATGAAAATCACACAATTAAGTTCGGACAAAATACATCTAAGTTGTGAACAAAGAAACCTGCAAAATAAGGGTTTTATACAGTCGAAGCACTCTAGTACATCGCTCTTACTTACTTTCTACTTATAATATTTCAAATTCCTTGCAGTTAGATTAATAAAAGTATTTTCCACAATAAGCTGTAATTCTTTTTTGACCAGAAAATTTATAATTCAAATTAAGTTGTAGCAATTTTTATTTACTAATCACATTTAATAAGTAGCATGTGCATCATTTTTAAACTTGTAATCTTAATGGTTCAGAAAATGCAATTTATTCCCATCCCGTGCGACTGCACATTTCTGGGTAAATAATTAAACGATTTGCTGTTGCTGCTGATGCATTTATAAGCGCGATATGCTGATTGCTTAATTAAGCGGCAATCGATATAATTAATTTGAGTTCATGCTTTTACATCGATTTGTGGTTTGGATTGAAAATGCATCTTCAATTCGTGTTGAAAGCAACGGCTGGACGTAGTCCCTTCCTCTTGGCAGAAAAATTTAATTTGCCTGCCGGAAGTGCGCGGCAACAACGGAAACAAAGGCAAATTGAATTAAATACCTCAGCTTCAGCTGCTGCAGCAATCCAAGCCAAGGTCTGTATTCTTCAACACTTCGCGTTGATCAAATGTCAAAGTTGGCATTGACAATATACATTTTGCAGCTTCAACTAACGAGCAGGTGAGTGTACAAGTTCTAACAATGCTGCCAGGATATTGACAAACTAAGCCACAACAATCACACAGCACAAGTCGCAAGTCCCTTTATGGCCAACACGACTTGTCGGCAAAGGGGGGTTAAGAATGCAACTTGCAGTTTGAACAAAAGCCAACTATATCTATGTATATTTATATACATGTATCTAAATATAGACAAACCCAACTCACACAAACCAAGAGCCAACCACATGGACAACTTACTAACTGATGACAACAAAATATTAAAACACGGCCAAAGTTCCTAGAAGCTATAAGATATGGTTGTCCAGAACTTCCAAATCTTACAAAAGCGAATGGTAAAAAATTTAAGGAGGCATTAAAAAAAAAAAGTTTTCATTAAAATTCGACGTAGTTATGAAGCGAGCGATTGACAAAACTAAATCGTAAAAGGTTTAATATTAAAACGCGAAGTGAGGCAGTTAATTAAAAAAAGTTTTTTCATTAAAAACTTCGACGATAGTCCTGAGTATAAGATAAGAGATTTTGAACTAATCTGTAAAAAGGTTTAATATTAAAACGTGAGTGAGACAGTTATTAATTTTCTTAATAGTAGAGGAGAGGGTGGGGGAGGCGTTTGTAATAGAAGATGGAAGCAAGCAAGGTAGCTAAGAGAAGAACCAGAAAAGTGAAACATTAAAAGGAAGCAGAGAGGAAGGAAATAAAACGAAAGCAAGGGCGGGCGGAGTATTAGGCAGGTAGTTTCGGCTGGCCCCATGTGGGGGCCACACATAGACCTTACGGACCTTAGTGAGGCCGGCTACTTTTTTTGGCTACCATTTCCATTAGAAATCCTGGAGGATCTTTGACATTTTGTCAAATGCCAATTGTTGTTTGGGGGAACTCTTAGCCGCCTCTTCCAAAGAGGTGAAACTTGAGGAGTGCAGATGTTATAGTCTTGTCATTTCGATTGCTGGGCAGCTGCAGACGACGTGTTCTAGAGTTTATGCTATTCCAGGTTCCTTACATTTCCTGCAGGTGTCTGCTGTCGTGATGCCTAGCTTTTTTGCGTGAGCAGCTGCTAGGCAATGACCAGTTAATATGCCTATAAGCAGCCTACAGTCTCTTTTTGGAACTGTAGCTTATAGTGAGTGAGTTTTTTGTCTCTTGCACATAATTTTTTTAGAGATTCTACAGCCGGTCGTGTTCATCCACTTTTCCTCTGCTTCTTTCTCTGCTATCTCTTCCATCCTATGTTTAGTGTTGCTTTTTGGTTTAGTGCGACCCCGGCTTTTGCAAGAGTGTCCGCTATTTCGTTACCATCAAAGCCTTGGTGGTTGGAAATTTTGTAGATTTGCACCTTACTGAAGGTGCTGAGGAAATCTATTGCTTCTCTGCTTGCCAGAACATTTTTGGAGTTAATTGCGTAAGTTAAAGTCGGCACTAACCGACTCCGATATACCCGTTACTCATAAAAAAACATGTTTAACAGCGTTCCTGCGTTCTTGAGGGTGAACATTCGAAAAGTATGCAACATTTTTTAACTTCGCTATTTTTTATCCGATCTTGATGAAAATTTCAGGGATTATAGTTATTGCTAATTATAAAAATTATATCAGTTATAAATTTGAACTCAATACCTCAAAAAATGTGGAAGTTATTCAACATTTTTTACTGTGTAGGCGGGGGTGGGCGTGGCATAACTTTGAAACAAACTTGATCTGCGTGCAGACTATAGAAGTCTACATGTCAAATTTGGTGGCTCTAGCTCTTATAGTCTCCGAGATCTTGGTGTTCATACAGACAGACGGACGGACGGACAGACGGACAAGGCTATATCGACTCGGCTGTTGATGCTGATCAAGAATATATATACTTTATATGGTCGGAAATGATTGCTTCTGCCTGTTACATACATTTGCACGACTTTAGTATACCCTTTTTACTGCGTAACAGGTAACGGGTATAAAAAAGATCAAGTATCAGCCCTATCTTTAATAATATCGAAAAGATATCAATTTTTCATATCAATGTGATACTATTTCTACCTAAACATATGGACGCTATAGTATTACCTTAATATTTTTTTCAGATGAAGTCCGATTTGATACTGAAAATAACCGTATGATACTAAATATCGTGATCTTTTTTCATGTGTAGTCTTCTGGTTCATCAGCACTACTAGATGCGCCTGTGAAGTTGGTTTTTGGGAATATGTAGTCCGTGCTACTGTTGATCTCTCTACCTACTTTACTGCCGCGCAAAGACGTTTTGCAGTCCTATGCGCCAAGAGGCTTGGATGTCCATTGGGTTGGCACCTTCGGCTTGGCATCATTCTTTATGTGACGCTTGCAAGAAGCAGTTGGATTGAAAAAAGTGAGAAGTGGCCGAAAAATTTGGCAGGTTAGTTCTAAGATTATTGTGTAAAGTGTTGTAATCGCTGCGGCGGTGTATGATTGTTGTTTTTATGTTTGTGTGTACAGGTTTGCCCATATTCGACGGACCCATGTTTTTTTAAAATCAAAGAAAATAATAAAAATTTGGCGGTTGGCAATCTTAATCATTTAATTTGTTCCAAGTAGATTGTTTACATAAATTTTAAATATGTTTTCTCTAAAGGGGCCGCCCTGGCGTTGATGGCGTATTGGGCCCTTTTTGGAGCATTTTCCATCGATTTCGCCAAAAAACATTTCGGCCGGAATAGCGGCTATTTCTTCACGAATGTTGTCCTAGGAGCCCACAAGAAGAAGTCAGGCGGCCTCAACTCGTAACGCGGTGGCCAGTCCACTCACCACTTTTCGACATCAAACGGCGTCGGAAACAATTTCTTCAGAAAATCATTGTTATGCGACTTGCGTGCGGTGGAGCGCCGTCTTTTGAAAACAGAACTGCCTCATACGCTTTCGACGAATAATTGGCATCACAAAATTGGTCATCATGTCGCGATAACGCTCCTGGTTAGATGGTAACAGCATGGCCATTTTCGATTTTGGAAGAAAAACGGCCCAATGACCGTTTTCGCACTAACGCCGCACCAAACTGTGACTTTTTCGTCATGAAGAGGCACTTCTTAAATCTCCTCAGGATTTTCAGTGGCGTAAATACGGCAATTTTGCTTATTTACGGTCCCATTCAATGAGAATGGGCTTATTTTTTTATTTTTTAAAAGCACGTTGAGTTTTCACAATTGACTTGTTCTGTTGAATGTAAATTTCAACTATTTCAGAGCGCTCGCGTGGCGTGTATTGTTCCATGGTAAAAATCTGCTTGGACTGACGCTTCAAACGCGGTATGTCATTAAGCGATCTGACATCTCTGTCAAAAGTCATGGCGTTGCCAGATGGGTCCGCCGAACATGGGCAACCCTGTATATGAATGCACGCGTGCGAGAATTCTTCTTAATGTGCGCTCTACTCAAATACTTTCGTGATTGTGACTGTGTGTGTGCATGTAGATATTTGCCTGTTTCTGATTTTCGGCTTGTATGTGAAGACGTACATAAATATGTAAGACCCGGTGTGCAACCATGATAAAATAAGTATAAGGTGGTGTTGTCGGCACAATCTGTCCCTTAGCAAATGCTACGAACAAAAGAAATAAGCAAGCTAAGGGACAAAAATGAGCTAGCGTCGGCTGCCGACGAGACCTTATCCTTATACTTATTTCATCATGGTCCAAGCAACGCTTTGTCAGCCTTAAAATCACATAAGTATGTGTATGTGTGTATGCATGTGGGCATGTAGTTTTTTCATTTTCTTGACTGTATGTGTTTATGTTCCCTAACATTATTTTTATTATACCGTTACAAGCAAAAGCGAGGATTTAGCTTGTCCGTCTGCCCGTCCGTTCGTCCGTCCGTCTGTATGAACACCCTAGATCCAGAGATGGTAAGAGATAGAGGTTTGACATGTATGGGACCCCCCCCCCGCCCCCGCAATTTGGAAAAAAAGTTATATCTCCTACAGTTTTAAAAATTGGTTAAATAAAATACGATTAGATTTCCAAAGAAATGATAAAGATCGGATGAACGGTTCTCAGTTATGCAAAATAGGTACCAAGCTCCCCTGCCACCACCCTCCCACCCTAAGAAAATGTTGCATACTTTTCGGGGTCACACTAAGGAATGCAGGAACACTGTTAAACATTTGGGGGGTAAAATTTTAAGACTTAAAGCTTATCTTCACAAGCTTAGAAATCACAGCTTAAGACCTAAAAGAAGCGATCCCTTGCCTACTCGCATGGATCTTAGACAGAAGCTGATCTTGTGGACTTAGACTGAAGTGAGTAGATGTTTATATGTGTATCAAAATGGCAGCAAGATTAAGAAGAAAAAAGAGCCAGATGTGTTTTTGCCGAAATTTGAAATACGCCATATCTCCCACAATTCCCTATATAAATTATTCGGAACTTCTAGACATTTATTGCTATCTAAATTATTTACCAATTTAATTTTAAATTTGTTTCTACTTGCAGCTTGCAAATGAAGACGATTCGATTTCTGCCCAATCAAAAGTGAAAACTTAGCCAGAAGCGAGAACGAGTTTTATAGCTGAAATTTTTTTCTATATTGCCTGTAAGAAAATGTCAAAAACTCTGTATGTATAATATATAAAATAGAAGGCGAAGCTAACTTCGTCTTTGCCGAAGTTTTTATACCCTTGCAAATGTTTTAATACATCAGAGATTAAGAACGCCAGCATTAAAACAAACAATTTTTCTAAATAAAAACCACTTTTCGACCGATACTTCCTATGACAGCTATAAGATACAGTCATCCGATTTTGACCAAAACTTCCAAATCTTTGTAAAAGCGTATAATATTAATAATCGCTGAAGTGGGAGACGTTAACATTAAAAACAAAAAAGTTTTTCTCACAAAGACCCACTTTTCGACCGATAGTTCCTATGGCAGCTATAAGATATAGTCATCCGTTCCGGTCGGATTCCGACATATGAGCAGTGTGCAGCATAAAGAAGACTCTGTGCAAAGTTTCAGCTCGATAGCTTTAAAACTGAGAGACTAGTTTGCGTAGAAACAGACAGACAGACGGACAGACAAAGCTCAATCGACTCAGCTCGTCACCCTGATCAAGAATGTATATAGTTTATAGGGTCGGAAATGAATATTTCTATGCTTTGCAAACTTCTGGGCAAAATTATAATACCCTTTGCAAGGGTATAAAAATATTTATAAAATCAATCTCTACCGAACTAGAATACTATCTCGAATGGAACAAAGTTGAGTTCGGATATTGGGAACAAATTATTCTGTAGTGAGCTAGAATGTTTTCTCGAATGGGTCTAAGTTATGTTCGGAAAGTAGGATCAGTTTAAGTTCGGCCAGGCTAAAACCGGGATCAAAGTTTAAAAATATTTCCGTACCTAAATTATTACTGTCGGGAATGGTTTATGCCTTTCCAGGATCAACCCATTTTTAGTACCCTTTCGGCATGAATTGATCCCGGAAATCCCGGAATGGAATGATTTTTTCTTCAGTGCACAAGATTCCATAGAAGAGGTGACAGGACTCCACCCTGAGGCGTTCTGCCATGTGCCTCTTTTGTCATGGTTGTGGTACCCCACTCGGCTAGTACTCTTCTGCTGCTTAGCAGGTTGTATATCCAAGAGTCCAATGCGGTGTGTATTGCTAGAGCTCTTAGGTGTCGCATTATTGCTCTGTTATGAAGTTGATACATGCACCCGAAACGTCAAGGAATGCTACGCGGCCAAATCCCTGCAATATAAATGAGGTATGTGGTAAGCCAGTTTTATTTTGGCTGCGCTTTTATCACACAATGCCAAGAAATTTGAAAAGAAATCCGACTCCAGATTTCCGTATAATGTAAATTCTAAAATGTCGAGAGATATTCTTCTCCGAAACTGTATGGCAATTAAGCAAGACTCAGTGTGTGTTCTTGCCATTTTTATATCCCCATAATCTTAAACGAAAATGCGACGAAAATAAAAAAAAAAAATTCTTTATTGTGTAATCAGTAGTAAATCAAGTCGATTACCCTTGGACTACCCCCAAAACGAAGCCGTCTATAAACTTAAGTTAAACTAAAGCATACTCTTAAACTACTCAAATGTTAAGGTAGCCAATCAATACGTAAACATTACCTTTCAGGTCTCATCAAATCAAACTAAACGATCCCTGGCTAAACTAAATGATTATTCGTGTGCGTTGTGCAAATATCAACATGATTACTTTTGATTTTACTCACTTTACCTTCCTTCCCCCTAATCCCAAGTCCAACACAATTTATATGTCCCTAAAATTAAGCTGATGTGCGTGAGTGTGTGTGTGTGTGTGTGTGTGTGAGGATAAGTTTAAAAGTTGTTCATGTCTGGCATTTGAAATTTGTTGCAAAATTATATTGCCGCATGTTACAGAACGCCAGTTCTGTTTCATATGCGCCACGTTGCGTATACGCGCTGTATGCCCCCCAGACAAACACGAGTAGGAATCACTGTGTGTGTAGCACACAGACACTCATATGTATGTTTATTGGGCCTGCTGAACAAATCCGGCAGCATCTTCCGTACATTCTCGTAAATAAGTTTTGCTTTAGTAAGCGGACGATAGAAAAGACGAAATAAGTGTTGCCTACGTTTCCTTCAACAACAAAAGGATTGCTGCCGCTCTCGCAACGATAAATGGCCCAAGAGTTCGCATTAAGTGTGAAAAATCTATAAAAAGTTATAAAAGTGTCATTAGTGCCAACAATGGCAACGACAACGACATTGCCGCCATGTCAGCATCCTGGATCTTTAGCCTTGTAATAAGCCTGTAATAAGCCTTGTCGAAACTATTTACATATTTTATTTATTATTCTATTTCAGTGGCTTGTTTTTCGCTTTCATTGTTAAACAGCTAAGTAGGTAAAAGGTTTCCCATGTACAATATGTGTGTCTGTGTAATTTGAACTATTTGCCTTGGGGCAAGACTGCGAGCTGCCTTCTATGCCTATCAGGCGGCTATCGTGCTCCGATTCTATCGACTTTCTTGCATAATTTAATACAAAAATGGCACGAAGCGTTGGCGTCAGGTTATGTCAGACAGACAACCTAAGTACGTGTAGTATATCGTTTTTGGCATTTGAGTAATGGATATCTAAATAATGAGCCAATAAATTGAGATAAGAGCAAATAATGTAAGAAAGACGAAAACATGGAATTCCCAAAATACTGTCATGCACTTAAGTTGCTTTCAAATATTCGCTAATCTTATAGTTTTGGATAGAAACTATTTCCGTTTTATACCTAAAGCTAAGTTCGCAAAGGCAAATAATTTAATGAATTTTTAATTAAATTGTAATGAAATGATTGTGCTTACTGCAGGACTTAAAACATTAACTATGTTTCGCTTCACTAATAATTTGATCAAAATGAAATTTCACCGAGAAGATACTGCACAATTTGCTTCATTTGTAATTTAAACTTTATTTATCAAAATAAATTGTTTCTTTTCACATATTACACAGGCCAACAAAATGACCACTTTTGTGAGGTCCAGCCTGATCCCGTTTTGTGCATTGATTCCAAAACTGATCTCGGTTTTTCTCCATCAGCTCTTGTTTTCAAAATATCGCGGAAAATCCATTTTGCAGTTTTTTTAGCTTTTAAAAAATTATGGAGGTTACACCGAGCAACAATATCTGTATTTATGAGCTCTATGCGACGTATACAACTAAGGTCGCCTAAAAAAATCAATGGAGCATCATCAGCAAACCCAAAAGCTCCTAAATTGGCCTTTGAAGAGAAATTTTCATCAAATTATAGCAAATTTTTCGAACTTAATCGCCATGTACCAGCCATTTGGGGTGGTTGAATTTTAATTAAAACCACTTTAGCATGTAGTCCAATGGTTCTTCTAATTTCTCAAATTTTGTTGCATATAAATCTTGTCGATGGACAAAGTTACAGGCGGTTGATCCCGAAAAAATGAATTACATTTTATGGCAGGATAACTAGATTGATGCACAAAAAGTGTATAGGAAATATTAAAAGACTACTTGATCTTACATAGACCTTATATTAATTGTCATGCAAATGTACAATAAATTCAATCAGTACTAGATTAAAACAATTTGCCACAAAATTCATATTTGCTTAATATCAAACAACCTCTCAAGAAACATTAAAATTTTATGAATTAGGCTACAAATGGGCCAAACGAGTACTGCAATTACTATAATCTACATGAGCAATGAATGCAAGGTAGTGCAAAAACTTGCTCCATTTCGCAAGCGAATAACTTTGTGAGTCTGTCACGAAATTTGACGAGATAAGTCATAAGTTGGAAGTTCGAATTTTTAGTTTTACTTTGAATTAAGTGGTTACATACAGTTAAGTGGCCCGAAAATAAAAACCGATTTTCAAGAATTGTCCATAAAAAGACCTTTTAATTCAATTATGTAAACAAATTTTCACAAATTAAGGTAATTTTTTTGTTTTCAATGATGGCGTCTTTATACTTTCCAGTTATGAATATTATCTGTTTCAACACAATTATGGAGAGTTTGATTAAAATCGGATAAATATATCGTATAGCTGCCATATAACAAACTGGCAGGCATGTTTCATGCTCCAAGGGTATATAAACTTGAACTTCGGTTGAACCCAAGGTTGCTTCCCCCTATTATTTTTACTATTTTTTTTTTGACAGTGCACTCACTTGGCCCATTTGAAGCCCAATTCATAAAATTGAATGTTTCTCGAGAGGTTGTTTGATATTAAGCAAATATGAATTTTGTGGCAAATTGTTTTAATCTAGTACTGATTGAATGTTATTGTACATTTGCATGGCAATTAATGTAAGGTCTATGTTAGATCAAGTACACTCAGAAAAAAGATTTTCTTTAAATTTTAGGAAAATGGATTTTATTACCTAAAATCTTATTTTTAGGCAATAATTTCCTTAAATATAGGGCATTTTACCTAAAAAATCTGTTTTTAGGTCAAATTTTTTTAGGAATCTTTTGCCTTAAAATTATGCCATTTTCCTTAACTTTGTGAGTTGCAGCCCTATTGATTTAAAAATATGATATGTTTATGCTCACTGATCACAAAACTGGTTTCGGTTTAGCTCCATCAGCTCTTGTTTCCAAGATATGGCGGAAAAACGAAAAAGTTGAATTTTTGGCACTCTAGGATTTATGGAGGCCACACTAGGCAAAAATATGTGAGTTTATGAGCTATTTGCGATTAAGTACATATTAATTCATTTTTAAAAAATCAAAGGCGCTATATAAGTTCAGCGGAAAGTGTCTAATTTTTCCTTTAAAGACAGACATCTTTCGATTTTTGACATTTTTATCAAAATAAATCATCCCGTTTAAGCTAGCGTGGTTATTTGATAATAATTTTTGCCATCTGAGTATATGGCCAAACATATGATCTAATTTTGTGATTTTTATGGCATTCAAATCAGTTTATTTGGCAAAGTTATAGCCTGCTAAAGACAAATATACATATTTTAATTTATGGGAGGAAAACTAGATAGACTCTAAATTTGTATAGGAACTGTAAAGTGGCTACTTGATCAGGCATAAAGTGTTATATGTTTACATGTAGATGATAAATTCTATTTGGAAACAAGTAGCCTTTTCACAGTTCCTATAAATTTTTTACTGACAATCTAGTTTTCCTCCCATAAATTAAATTAAAAGGCTTACTTTGCCAAATAAACTGATTAAAATTCCATAAAAATCCAAAATTAGATCATATGTTGGACTATATGCTCAGATGGCGAATATATTATCCAAGAACCGCGTATCTGAACGGGATGATTTATTTTGATAAAAATGCTATAAATCGAAAAATTTCTGTATTTAGAGGCCAATTTAGACACTTCCGTCTACTAAAAGCGCCTTTGATTTTTAAAAAATGCATTGATATGTACTTAATCGCAATAGCTCATAAACTCAAATATTTATAGTGTGGCCTCCATAAATCCTAGAGTGCCAAAAATCACTTTTCGTTTTTCCGCCATATCTTGGAAACAAGAGCTGATAGACAAATCAATGATACAGTTTTGTTCAGTGCAATCAATAATCACATAAAAAACAAAAAAAAAATTTTGTAATTTAAAATTTGTCCAAAGTTCATATATAATTTTTTTCAGCTGATTTGCCACCATGAAATATAAGTTAATATATGCCAATGGTTTGAAAAATATTAATTAATTAAGTCATAAGCAAATACAAATTGTATGACTTTTTCATATTAAAATAATAAGTTGGTTGTGGTTAAACTAAGGTTGCAACTTTGGCCACACTACGCCACAAAATAGCTTGTCATTTAATTCTCGCTGCACGCGCCGGACGGTTGTCATTTTTACAAGTAAATAAATTTTTTGTTGTGTGAAATAAGTGAAGTGGCTAACAATAATACATGTACACTGGATTGGAACAAGAAGAAGTACATAAATGAACAATGCACCTTATGTTATATTATTATTTTTCATTTATATGTTTACGGCTCAAACAAAATCAAACAAACACCGTACATTCCTCAAACGTATGATCTTCTTCTTCTTCTTGTTCGTGCCTGTGTGGACGCTCTGTAGTTACGCAGTATGCGAGCAGTGCATACATACATTCGTGTTTTTTCTGTCCCTTTTTGCCCTCGACCGTGAATCGCACTCTTTCTCTATACTGTCGTGTGTATAAAAATTAATATGTAGAAAACAAAAAGTTTTGTGAAATAAAATTTAAGTATTTGTGAAACAAACAAAATGAAATTGTTTTTATTTTATTTATATAAATGTTTTGGATATTACTGCTTAAATTATGGTTATGTTCTACTACCTAAAAAAAATATATAAGGGCATTTATTGCCAAAAATGTAGGCCTTTCTATAACTAACAATTTAAGGGCGTATGCTGCCTAAAATCTTAGGTCACATATTACCTAAAAAGCAAATTTATTGACGAAAATGTAGGCCTTTCTATTACCTAAAAATACGTTTTATGGCACTACATTGCCTTAAATTTTAGGACACATATTACCTAAAAATCAAATTTATTGCTTAGAAAACTTTAGGTAATGGAGGCCTGAATTTAAGTCCATATATTCCTTGGCTGTCTTTTTAGGTCATATGGACTTAAATTTCAGGCAATTTTTAACATTTTTAGGTAATATTTTTTTCTGAGTGTAGTCTTTTAATATTTCCTATACACTTTTTGTGTATCAATCTAGTTATCCTGCCATAAAATTTAATTCATTTTTTCGGGATCAACCGCCTGTAACTTTGTCCATCGACAAGATTTATATGCAAAAAAATTTGAGAAATTAGAAGAACCATTGGGCTACATGCTAAAGTGGTTTTATTTTAAAATTCAACCACCCCAAATGACTGGTACATGGCGATTAAGTTTGAAAAATTTGCTATATTTTGATGTAAATTTCTCTTCAAAGGCCAATTTAGGCGCTTTTGGGTTTGCTGATGATGCTCCATTGATTTTTTTAGGCGACCTTAGTATGTATACTGTCTTATAGAGCTGCAAAATGGATTTTCCGCGATATCTTGAAAACAAGAGCTGATGGAGAAAACCCGAGATCAGTTTTGGAATCAGTGCACAAAATCAGATCAGAATTTGTCATCAATAAGGCTGGACCAAAATGGCTGTTGGCCAGTGTTATATATAGTTTCATAAAAATTTTACAAATATTATAAATGTGAATGTTTGTAAGTTCGTTACTTTTTTCCTGCGAGAGGAAAGGACGAAGAAATCCTTTGTGACATAGTCCAGAGGGGACTCCTCTGTAACTTCTCTATAACTTCTCTTTAACTTCTCTCTAACTTCTCTATAACTTTTCTATACCTTTTCTAAAACTTCTCTGTAACTTCTCTCTAACTTCTCTGTAACTTCTTCATAACTTCTCTGTAACTTCTGTGTAAGTTCTCTATAACTTTTCTATAACTTCTCTATAACTTCTCAGTAACTTCTCTGTAACTTGTCTGTAACTTCTCTATAACTTCTTTATAACTTCTCTGTAACTTCTCTATAACTTCTTTATAACTTCTCTATAACTCTCTATAACTTCTCTATAACTTCTCTATAACTTCTTTGTAGCTTCTCTATAACTTCTTTATAACTTCTCTGTAACTTCTCTATAACTTCTTTATAACTTCTCTATAACTTCTCTGTAACTTCTTTATAACTTCTCTATAACTTCTCTATAGCTTCTCTGTAACTTGTCTGTAACTTCTCTATAACTTCTTTATAACTTCTCTGTAACTTCTCTATAACTTCTTTATAACTTATCTATAACTCTCTATAACTTCTCTATAACATCCTTGTAACTTCTCTATAACTTTTTTATTTCTCTGTAACTTCTGTGTAAGTTCTCTATAACTTCTCTGTAACTTCTCTATAACTTTTGTATAACTTTTCTATAACTTCTTTCAGAAGTTACAAAATAATCGTTTCGGTTACCGGATTCCAACTGTTTAAATTACAAATACATGATTGGATCTTAGTTTCATACCAAAAACAAGTTAGACATTTTTAGCATAAACGGTCTCACTACGTTTTCTTTCACGATCGCTTTTTGTGTTGTTTACAGTGAGTTGAAAAACTTAGTTTGGCTTTAAAGCTTAGTACTCAGACAAACTAAATCGTCGGCCTGTCGGAATTTTACGAAAGCTTTCCGACACCCTATTTTATATGGAGTTGACACCTAGCTAAATCGATTTAGTTTGTCTGAGTACTAAGCTTAAAGTGTAAATTTCAAGAGGAGGTTTTCGTTGGATTATTTTTCATAACTTTCGACGTGGCTTATCTGAGCAAGAGTGTGTCTTTCTATTGCGATAAATCACCATCAAAATTTACAATATATCGCTGGTATAGTGAATTCAATCGTGGTCGTAGTTGGCTCAGCAAAATAATTCCGTGAAGGTCGTCCAAAATCGGTTGTTCAATTTTTTTTTTGGTATTACCAGATTTTAGCTATTGACATTAGTGAGACCAGATCCCCAAATATAAATATTAACCTTCCTATACTGTTCTGTGTGATGATTGAGTAGTTTTAGAACACTTGTGCCCGACATTTTTCATAAAGATAATCTTATCTGCACAGGTTCTTCCCTTCCCATATGCAAGTATGTATGTCTAGCTTAGTGTGACAGCCGATTGTCCTTTAAGCCCTTTGCTTCACGCAAAGCAAGCCCATGACAATTTCTGATTTTGCCTGCCTCAATTCCTTCTTTCTTTTTTATGAACAAACTTTGCAGCATGCAAGTCCTGTCACATTGAATCAAATAACTTTATTCCTGACAAATTTCAGCAAAGTGGATTAATTTGTTTCATTCCCTGCCACACCGCAGTCCTGGATCTGTCAAACTTTCTGCCAAAGATAAGAAAAAGTTGATTTGGTTTGGCTTAAAGGCTTTAATTGCAAGTGGAATCAACAGGTGATTTGGTGGATGTTGACAAGCTGCTTACTGACTTGATAGCCACAAAGGGGCTGTGGGCTGTGGCTAGCTTGGAAAATCGACTTAGCTAGCGACTTGGCCATAAATCCATTGCGAAAGCTCATTACCAATTTGAAGACAGATAAATCAGATTTAGTCCATTATGCAAGTGGGAGCGTTTGTCGTGCGTTGCTATTATTGTGTTTCATTTTACTGTTCCCAATGCCACCACATTCGTGGAAGGTGGTTGCCACCAGCTGCTGCTGCTGCTGTTACTGTTGCTTCTCAGTCAGTTGCCAACTGGCGGCCACTGCGCATGTACCACGCCCACTCCTTGTCGAATGTATGCGGGGCGCCCACTTGGTATAATTTTGCGTATTTTGTTAACCTTTTGTTTCACTTAAATTATTCGCACAGGTTTCAACGTATTTTGCATACTGACATTTAAGCGGCAGGGGAAATCAGAGGGAATGTTAATTTCGCAGTTCGAGGCTTGCTAAATTGATTGCATAAAACATGTGAGTGTTTGCCGAAAATTATTTGCGCTTTCACTTTCCTTCGGGCCATGGCAGCTGCGTGCTGTGCGCACACAAAACACAAAAAAGGAAAACTGTTTGTAACAATCAAAAGTCGCTACTAACGACAGTCAGCCGAGCTGTCTACTGCTACATTCGAAAACCTTACTTATTCGTTTCGCATTTTAATTCATTTTATGCTTATGCTCACCGCCGATCCGCTCATTGCCGCCTCCTCCTGCTGCTGCTGTCTTTAATGCTGACATTTTAGGGATTTTTATTTGATTTTTGTTTCTGCATATTTGTTTTCCCTCTTGGGGCAATGCGTTTTTCTTCGTTTATCCTCCACCAAAACGAAATTGTGGCAGCTTTTCTTTTCGTGTTTTATTTATTTAAAATCTTCTTGTCTTCTGTCGAGAGACAAACGGGCCAGCAGATAAACGCCAGAATAAATAAATAAAAGACAGGGATTTACTTAATATTCAACCAGTCAAAAGTCACGGTCGATGGCCGCTAATTAAATCACTAAAAGTGGTTGAAACCACTTGTCCAAAGAGCAACGTGGATTTAGGAGCTGAAACAAGAATTTACTTCAATTTTAATGTTAAACATCTTTAATTTCGGTACGGAAGATTTTGGTAGGAGTTAAATTTGATTTCAGCGTCATGTGACGTTGTGACTGAACAGTGACTAACAATGACTGAACAGTGACTGAACAGTGACTAACTGTGATTAAATAGTAACAAAACAAAGACAAATAAGGGTTACAAAACAGTGACTGAACATTGACTAAACAGTGAATAAACAGTGACTGAACTGTTACTTAACAGTGAATTTACAGTGTTTTTACAGTTAGGGAATAATTTGGTACTTTTACCATTTGCTCTGCTCGAGACGATTGTATCTTTCGCCTTTTCCACGAGTTATTTAAAACGGAAAGCACAAAAATACTTGATTCAAGTACAAAATTCTAATTTCATATACGATTTCTTCAATCCCAAAATACTTGATATCGGGATATATTTAGAAAATTTATAACTATTTCAAAATCGATTTTGATGATACTTTTAGGTTGTAATGGTCTTAAGTACAACCCGAATTATTCTTAACAGAAGAGCAAGCAAAGGGATCTTGTGCGATTTTCGAATCGGCTTGATCGGCTCCAGGTGCGAGATTTCCGAATCGGCATCTGTGTCTGGATGAGTTTCCCGGTTGAAAAGCACCGACGCTCGCCCACAAACAGAGCTCAGCTCACCGCGGGAGGCGCGTTCCAATCAAAAATAAGGCTTGGGGGCACTGCATTCCGTAAGTAGGACTCCACGGGGGCGGTCACTGAGGATTGCCGCTAAGGCAAGGATCCAGGAGCACCGACCCTGAAGAGAGTGCGATATCCAAAGCGGCACCTGGCCCTATCCTCCAAGATCGACGCACTGCAACTCGCGTGGTTACAGCCACGACACACGCGAGTAGGCGCGTTCCAACAAAGAGAGGCTTGGATCGACTACCAGTCCCTAAGGTGGTGGTAAGACAAACGGATTCGGCCCTGACTCAATGCACCAAGATCGATAATATTCACACAAGAAGGGTGAACGATTTCAGCAAACAGAAGAACCAAGTGTCCTTTTCTCTTACTTTAATATAAACGAGAAGGCCAAGCTAACTTCGTCTTTGCCGAAGTTTTTATACCCCTTGCAAATGTTTTTAATACATCAGAGTTTAAGAACGCCAGCATTAAAACAAAAAATTTTCTAAATAAAACCCACTTTTCGACCGCTAGTTCCTATGACAGCTATAAGATATAGTCATCCGATTTTGACCAAAACTTCAAAATCTTTGTAAAAGCGCATAATATTATATTATATTAATAACACAGTGCTACAAATTTCCAAAAATTGTAATAACCTGGGTATCGGCATAGCGTTCGCTGTAGACCAGGTCGCGTATAGCACTTCCTCATACTTAGTTTTTCTCGGGGACCCCCAAAATCTGAAGTTATGGCCCAAAAACCGTTTATTGATCTTTTTGCTCACTTAAATTGAAATAACTCGCGAATGGATCATCTGATTTTATATAACTTTGCCAATTCTGATAGCGACGAGAAGAGTCTAATATATTATATTCATAGGTTATAGTGATTTACCGCGATGCCCGAGAAATGCGGGTTACAGATCTGGTATTTTCAACATTTTTTTCGAAATTTGTACTTTGACCACCACTGGTTTCACTATATTATTCTATGCGATTTTTCCTTAAGATTTATTATAAAAGCCCAGTTAATTCTGCGTTGAACATTGGTTCTCCCGATGAATTTGGTTACCTAATGGCGAAGTTATTCGCGGATATGTGAGCACACCTCGAAAATCTAGTATTCGTTTTAAGTGTGTTGACAGAAAATCGATTGACTTAACATTATTGCCCCTAAAAGTATAGTTTGCTAAAGTTTAGTGGGAAATTTAAATTAAATTTTTCATATAATCACATAAATGTTTGCATATTTGTATGAAAATTTTGGACTTATATTATTCCTGTTAGAGTGCTGTTACCCTATGCGGCCAGGATAAACTACAGTCAAATCCGTCCGTCTGTCCGTCCGTCCGTCTGTCCGTCTGTCTGTTTCTACGCAAACTAGTCTCTCAGTTTTAAAGCTATCGAGCTGAAACTTTGCACAGAGTCTTCTTTTACTGCACGCTGCTAATATGTCCGGATGACTACTTCGGATGACTATTTCTTGTAGCTGCCATACAAATGTTCGTTCGAAAAATGGGTTTTTGTGAGAAAAACTGGTTTGTTCTCAATATTATCGCTCTCAAACACGGTCATGGGTAATATTTCATGTTTTTAAGCTGATTTGCGGAGTTTGGTCAAAGTCGCTAACCGTTGTGACAAGCGATTTCAAGTGTATCAAAACTTCAGTGCAGACGAAGTTAGCTTTGCCTTTCGTTTTTTTTTTTTGACTTTAATCACTGCGCTAGTGATGGGGGTTGGTCGTTTTTCCAAACAGTGACCAGGTACGAATATCGAATGTGTGCGCGACACAATCGATTGGTAATACACAAATTAAATGTTTAATCCAATTGTTCGCTATTGTTCGCGACAATAACGAGTAGTTTACACTTTAATGTTTGTTGTAATATGAGATTGTTGGTCATTGACCATTTTTCGATGATGATGTATTAATTATACTTCGATGTAGTTCACAAATCAATTTTTAGGTTAAAACCGGAAGAACATGAGCCTTGAAAAAGGCTGGCATGTCAAGCACGTGCGCCTTGAAAAAGTCATACGTGGAGCCCTCCTTCGAACGATATGATCAGCTCAATGCACAAAATGCGCATGCCATTATCGATAGCATGCCTATCGATATACACTTACTATTGGTGGCCCCCACACAGCCACAACAAACAAAAAAAATATCCACAAAACAGAAGCGTGCCACTTCAAAGAGGATCTTCGCAACGATATTGGTGGCGCCAAATACAGTCTAATATTAGACGAATCAACTGATGTTAATTTTACGAAACTACTCGGTATTTTTACTGTAATAAATTTAAATAAAAATTAATATTTACATAGCTCTGTGTTTTATATAGTATTTAGCGACATGTCCCATTTTTAATTTCCATGTATGTATGTGAAGGCGTAGTCATCAACTACTGTTCTGAAGAACGAAAGGAAATGGTGTCGACGTTTCTTAACCTCATATCTTTAGAAAGTGGAGATGCAAATTCGATTGTTAATGGTATCAAGGATGAACTGAATCGTTGGAAGTTGGACCTGAAACACCTTATTGGTATTGGTACAGATAACGCAAGTGTTATGATTGGCTCGAAAAAAAGTGTATACACTGAGCTGAAAAAGGAAGCACCTGGGCTAGTTTTAATTAAGTGCGTCTGCCATTCTGTGCAGTTGGCAGTCAATCACGCCTGCAAGCTCTTCTTGCCAGAGTCACTGGAATATTTAATTTATTCAACCTATAACTGGTTTTCAAAGAGTTCTTGCAGGCAAATTGAAAACAAAAAAATTTACCAATGCCTTAATAATGATAAGGTATATTTTTACTCATACATAATCCCCGTGACATGTCTGTAGCTCCCAATGTAAACATGTATTAACCGTTCTATATTTTTCTTAAGCCTTCGTAAAATTGTGTATGTGTTTGTCCTAATCATTGATTTGTAGCAAACTAATATTTATTACTTGACTTCCTAACAGGCCCCGCTTAAAATACCAAGAGTGTTCGCGACAAGATGCTTACAAAAATATCTACTCCGACGAAGAGGCTGTCGATATAGAAAACTTTGATTAAAATGACTTACGAAAATCTAGGGTTTTTTTTTAGCTTTTTTCAAAAGGATTTTGGGTTTTTTGGTTTTTTTTTTGCTAATCTAGCGTTTTTTTCGCAAACAATTATGGCAACACTGGTGGGAGCAGTATCACTTCAAACTAGCGTACTATTTCTTCGATACATGCTCCTCTATCATGATACTTGAACAGCGGATCTTCATTGAGCTGCTGTGGAGCTAATTGTAGACTTTGTTGCTGTATGAGTCTTTCCATGATGATTTGTCAAACAATCCTTAATGCACAGCAAAAAAAGGGCATGGTATAATTTAATATAAACATATTAATTTCTATTCGGGGGTGCCACAGAAATCTCTAGAGATTTTGCCGACAGGGCTGAATCTCTCGCCAAAAAATTTCCCTTTTTTTATTAGTTATGGGTTAATTTGATGTTTAAGTGAAATGTTTTGATTGTGTTATATGTTTTATGATGCGTTTTTTAATTTTAATTTAAATTTATGTCATATTCTCCATAAATATATTGCAATATTTTAAAATTTGATGGCGCCAAATACGAAGTATAACTTGCAGCCCTTAAGCGGCTGGCTGCTAGTAGGTGGCGCTGCAATTGAGAAAGGGAGCCACTGTGCAAAGAGCTTTGTCAAATCTCCTTACACAACACGGGAGGTTTGAAACCAACCAAATGAAATTTCTGTAGCACCTAAGAATTGGAATTCGGTTGGAATTTGGTTGGAAGAGGTTTCTGTGGCACCCCCGATTATGCCAGTTTTCATATTAAATTTAAATATAAATGACTTAATTTTAATTAAATCATATTAGCAATATCTAGTTAATATGAAAATTTTTAAAGTCGAAGTGTAATCCAGTTAATTTAAATTTTGTCATATTGAATTGTATGTTGCGTCATATTCATTAATATTATGCACACACTTAAATGAAAGCGTTGTAAAGTTAAAAATGTTTCGTATTAAATTTGAATATTTTGTTCAACTTAAAATCAAAGGTTTCCGTAGTACATTTAAATGTACCATGCAAAAATATAAATTAAATATTTTTCATATTTTATTTTAGATTTTACCATACTTGAAGTATAAGGCAATCATATTAAAATTAAAGTTCAAACACATTTAATCAAAAAATCCAATGGTTAATATGAGACAAATTAAATTTAACAATGAAACGTTTTTAATTTTATGTTAAACATAATTAACAATTATCTGTATTCTTAACTGAGACTTGCTGCACCGTCATGCGAGCCCTGAATGGTCGTGTAGGCTTAGACGCCAGCATTTTGAGTTTAAGAGCCCGAAGTCCTGAGTTCGAGTCCCAGTAAAGGTAAATAAAAAATAAAAAAGTGTTTCAATCTTTAAGCTTAGTACTCAGACACACTAAATCGATTTAGCTGGGTGTCTAAAATTCCGACAGGCCTCTTACGCTCGGTCGAACTCAGACAAACAAAAATTTCCGTTCATACCCATCGGAAATCTCGTAGTGCCGCTAACTTGACAGGCACAAACAGCTGATTCAATTCCGATGGGGTAAAGGTAAGGTAAGGTAAGGTAAAACTGGCTATACAGCTCCTCAACGGGGCCAAGCCAAGCTTCTCACAATCTCTTGGCGTGTGTGCTTTTAAATTTTTCGCACAAGAGAAAGGGACCTACAGTTTAACGCCGGATCCGAACGGCAAAGTTTGAGAAATTGCTTTTTCATGGCTAGTTACTTCACAGCTGGCGCCACTAAGCTGGTGAAGGTGACCGTATGTGTAAAAGCTAGTTTCTAAAGAAAGAAAAAAACTTTTATTATTAGATGTTCAGAGGCGGGATCGAACCCAAGACCTCCCGCCCAGCAGTCCAGCACACTAACCACTGGGCCACAGACGGTCCGATGGGGTGGTAGTAGAAAAAATGTTTGTAATTTTTCCGACACCCACCCGTCGGAATGTCAGCAGCAAAAGCTCGACAAAAATCATAATTTGAAACCAACAGTAAGATTTTGCATTGCCCATGACTTCTACATACATTCCATATATCCACCAAAAATCCCTAAATATTTGCAAAACCAATTAATTAAAATCAAATGCAAGCAAATCAGCGCAGTGTGACCGTTACACATTTGGTGGTATTTTGATGAAGGGTGGTATTTTGGCGTTGAACAGTCACACTGCATCGATACCTTGGGCCCACCCATCGGAATAAGTAGTCAATTCCGCTAGCAGACGATTTAGTTTGTCTGAGTTCTAAGCTTCACAGAAAGAAGACTGTGCCCTCCCGCCAACCATTATATTATATTTAATAAAACACATTGAGGTGCAGTTTTATTGGCAAAAATATTTAAATCAAAGTGTAAATATTTAGATTTAAGTTGTTTTTTTTCTGTGTGAACATAATTTAATAGTCACGAGTGATATCTGAAAGGAGAATATGGGAAAAAAACCTTTTAATGAATCACCCTTTACAAAACGGTATAAATTCTATCCCGATCTACCTAGAACTCTGCCAGCCGGTTTTTTCTCAGTATGGGTATATTTACTCTTCTCTCTATACTAAGTACTCGATACCCAGTTCTTGATATTCAATATTCGATACTCAGTACTCCATACTCTGTACTCGATACACAGTACTTCGTACTCAGTATTTTAAACTCGATAGTAAGTACTGGATACTCAATACTCGGTACTCAGTAGTCAGAGTACTGTATCTCTATATTCTGTACTCTATGCTCGATACTATAGTACTTATAAGTACTTGGTTCTCAGTACTCGACACTCAGTACTTGATATTCAGTACTCAATATTCTGTGTACTGCCCGGTACCAGATACTCAGTACTCGATATCAGTACTCCTACACTGAAAAACAAAGATCCTCGTAGAAAGGATATTCGAAATATCCACTTCAAGATCCATTTTTTCAAAAAACACTACATTTTCCGGCTCCATTTGATGAAGAATGAAGATTAATGAACTATCATTTTTTCTGACATATCATTTTTAAACTGAATCGCTCCAAAGCAGCTTAAAATAGAGTGAACGTGGTCTTATATTGGTTGAAGCATCGAGATAGCCCAATAGTAGGGTTGTCGAAAATATTATCGATATATCGAAATATCGATATTTTTGCCCAAAATTAAGAATATCATTATCGAATATTTTTCGGAGGCGATATATCGGATATCGAATATTTTTTGGTGATATTTTTCGGGGATATTTTTGTTTTAGCCTTCAGTCAAACACAAGTGTGCGACATCTGAAGATGTAATTTTTGAAGGATCGCTCTTCGCTGATCACAATACTGCCATGGTATCTCAACAACCACCAGGAGAAGAGAATAAATTATTGGAGTACGACTGGAATTTACCGTTGTTTGTCCTGGAACGGGACCCTATTGAGATTGCAGAGAAAGACGCATTGCCAGTGCTTTCTAACTGCGCATTGCCATATCTTATTACACCGGGAAGGTCCGTGCCATCGGAACGATTGGCCTCGGCTATAAAAAGTGTGGATTCCGACACCGAAGCCGAATGACCGATGAGCACATAACTCAACGCGTCTTCCTAAAATCTTTGTCTAAAGATTATTGTTAAAATCAGAAGTTTTTAAGTTTCGAAGATTCAACTGAATAAGTTTTTTTTATGCTTTGTAGTTTGAATGCTATAGTTTGAAAGATGATGAATTAAAAAGGTAAACACAGCTTTCGTTCCATAAATTTAAATTCATGAAAAAGTTTTCAGAACTTCTTATGTTTTATATGAAATAAAAAATAAATATCTTTTGTTAATTTAATAAATATCCTTAAATCTATATTTTTTTTGCGCAGTCAGATTGTAGTTCTTATTACGCGTCAAATGACGCGTCAATTGCCTCAATAGACCTGTTCATTGTTAAGATCCGGGCTTTTGTTGAAAAATATCGAAAATATCGATAATATCGATGTTTTTGACACCAGAATATTTATATCGAAATGATACTTTTTCAATATCGCCAAAAATATCGATATAGATATTTTTTAAATTTTCGACAACCCTACCCAATAGCCTGCAATACGAGTATGCCCGTTGGTGCGAAAGAAAAAGACATATTGTGAATTTCGATGTCGTGAGCGCTGCGCTTAAGCTTATTTCCCATTTTCTCAAAAATATTAAGAGCCTGTTTTACTGGAACCTCTTTATAAAAGTTAAAGACAATGAGGATGACCTTAATAGTAAGTTCTACTTTTCTATCAGGTAAAAAGGACTTAATTTTTGTTATATTGCTTCACATAATTTTAAAGACCAACGTCCGCAAGGTGTGGAATACAAAGGATCGGCCATATGCGTTGGGAACAAACACGTAGGATTCAGTAAACAGCCTCATTTGCATGGTTCAAACAATTAACGACTTGGACTAACGATTTTCTTTTATTAAAATTCAACAAACAAATACAAATTGTTGTGCAATCTTTTATAACAGATCCATGGGATATGAAAGTCAGATCCAAAGGATATTATAAGAATATTATAAAT
The DNA here is from genome assembly GCA_018904235.1 of Lordiphosa stackelbergi. NCBI lineage: Eukaryota > Metazoa > Arthropoda > Insecta > Diptera > Drosophilidae > Lordiphosa > Lordiphosa stackelbergi. The sequence goes on along the minus strand of JAEIFU010000805.1, from coordinate 4,645 downwards.
AAATCCATGGGCTATGTCATTAAGATCCAATGGATATTAGGAATTGGATATTAAAAAAAGATTCAAAGGATATTTTTATAATGATCCAATGGCTATGGATAAAATAGAGGGCTGCTAACTTCGGCTCGACCGAAGTTTATATACCCTTGGACCATGAAATATGACTGCCAGTTTGATATATGGCAGCCATGTCCGTCTGTTTGTACTTTCTAGAGAGTAAGTTATTAACATTATGTATCGATTTGCCAAAGAACTGATAAAGATTGGATGAGTGGTTATGAGCAAAAAAGGCCACAGCCACCCCCCACAGAGTTCGCTTGATTTCGTTTCCAAAATGTCTGCCTCCTTCCTCCTGTGTTTTGTAGCAAAGACTTGCTATTTTGTTAGACAACTTAAGTAATGTGTGGACCATGTCCTTCACCAGCACACATACAAATTTGCACCACCTCTCAAACCCCTCGTGCCCCAAAGCTCCCCATGTGCCTAAAATGTATACGAATCCCAAATGGAACCATTTTGCCAAACGCTAAATGATTTATGGCAAATAATTTAAAATTTCTGTACAAAACTTCCTAAGGATTTTTGTGTCCAACTTTTGGGCCATGTGATAATTTTTCTTACTTAGTCTCTTTCACTTCCGCTCGCGTACAGAGTCGACCATTCGGAGAAAGTTTTCCGTTAATTAGGGATAGGCGTTCTCTAAAACTCACGTCTGGCAACAACAATGAACGTTTCACGCTCCTCATCGACCATGGCAACCTTAGAAAGCTCAGCAGGCTGGAGCTGGTTGCTCTGCTCAGTCAATGTGGTTGCCATAATGCCCGTAATTACTTTGTTAATGCTCAGCGTATTATGTCAGCAAATTAAATTATGTACGCGCACACAGAGAACGATTGACAAAGCGCTGCAGAACTGTACGCACCGAGCATATTGAAAATTTAAAACAAGGCGAAATGTTTAAATACTTAAAGACAGCTGAATACCGCCACAAAAGTATTATGCAAAAGACTTTAATTAAATGTGACAGACTTTTCGAGAATGGCTTCAGTGACGGAGGCGGCAGGAGGTTCTTATTGTGTGCTTTAAAGTCAAAGGTGAAATCTTTAAAGGGAAGCAAAGAGATGCGCCTCCGACTTATAGGATCCGACCTTAGAATTCGATACGAAGCAAATTTTGCGATTTGGGATAAATGAACGAAAAATTTTGACCTAGAATTTTAAAATATTGTACTTAGAACAAATTCGATTGGTTTGTTAATCAATCACTGAAATTCGTGTATCAATCTAACAATTTTAGCACTTCTTCATGAGAAGATAGCTGCTGACTGCTGAATTTGTAACAATATCAATTTGAAACGCACTGTCTCAAATTGAAACTGAAACCAGTATCTTTTTTTGTGGTATTATCAAATTTATATTTTGGGTAATAATTTGATCCTTAAAATATTAGTTTGCTACGCATATGTATTAATTTGAAACTTAGAAATCTTCAATGTCCACGAATGTTAGTTCGAAAATTCGAAAAGTCATGCTCATATGTGAAACGAAGGACGCTATTTCCACTGAGCAACATCTAACATCTTGAAGCAAAGTGACATAATGTTAACTAGGGACTGAAGCAATAGAGCTTTGCTTGTTTTGGGTTTGGTAAGAAAAATAACTTGTTCGGAGTGTGATTGGAACAAATTCCGAGATTTTTCTGTAATAGCTGGCAATTTGTGCGTGAATTCGCATTTCTGAGGTGATATTTTTAATGACTGATTTTGCATTCGAAAAAAATGTCCGCCGAAACACCCAAATCATTTCTAAACCTGATATGGTTGAGCAAATTTTAAATCATCCATCATCATCCAATTCAATGCGTTTCTATAAAATGTGCTCAGTGTGCGGAGACTATAAGTCGATGCTTGACATGTTACATCGGTTCTGAGTTATAAGTAAATGCTATAGAGGACACTTTTGCGGACATGGCGCACATATCAGATGTAGAAGACCAAGAATCAAAATGGAACTAAAAAAGGTGTAAGTGTGGTTAACACTCATGAGGCTTTGATGTGAAACAGATACTAAATTAAAGAGTTGTTTAAGGGCGGTTTAAGGATTGTTAAGTCACTGTGAAGTCACTGTTTAGTCATGTCACTGTTTTCTTAATGTCAAGTCATTAATTAGTCACTATCAAGACACTGCTTTGTCACTGCTTAGTCACTAATTAGACACTGTTTAGTCACTGCCAAGTCAATATATATATCACTGCTAAATAACTGATTAGTCACTGTCAAATCACTGTTTAGACACTGTTAAGTAATTGTTTAGTAACTGTTAAGTTACTGTTAAGTAACTGTCAAGTCACGATTTGGTCACTGTTTAGTACCTGCTTAGTCACTGTCAAGAACTGTAAATTTTTAGTCACTGTTAAGTCACTGTTTCATTACTGTTGAGTCACTATCCAGTCACTGTTTAGTCACTATCAAGTCACTGTTTAGTTACTGTAAAGTCACTGTTAAATCACTGTTTGGTCACTGTTTAGTTACTGGTTAGTCACTGTCAAGACACTGTAACACTGTTTAGTCACTGTTTAGTCACTATCCAGTCGCTCTTTAGTCACTATCAGTCACTGTTTAGTCCATGTCAAGTCACTATTTAGATACTGTTTAGTCACTGTCAAGACATTGTCTAGTCACTGTTAAGTCACTGGTTATTTACTGTTTAGTCACTGTCAAGTCACTTTTCAGTTTCCGTCCTCTTTCCACCCACTTTCACTCCTCTTCCCCTGGGACAACCCGCTGAAGCAACAACACAAAATTTATACGACGTCAGCGTTACGTGACGCTGAAATCAAATTTTACTCCTGCTAAAATCTTCCGAACCGAAATTAAAGATGTTTCATATCAAAAAGTTTATTTAACAGAAATGTAATCTTGGTACAAGTTAGTATCAATTTAATATACTTGAAATATCATTTAAAGACTTTCGAAAATATCCTCTTGATACTTGGTGTATAAAGAGATTTTGACACTCAATAGTTTTAAATTGATGACTAAATAGTGTCATTTTGATGATTGGTTTTGTGTGTATCCTGTACTTAAAGAGCCGGCTTAAACTTGCTAGTTGGAAATATGTAAAGGTCGTTAAAAAGAAGTCGCTTGGTGTTATTAAAGGAATTTTTTGGGGCATTTTTGCATTTCATGCATTTTTGCAGCAATCCTTTTCGATTAAGAATTTCGGCCTCAACGTTTTGCCATCAAGAGGGTCGAATGAATATAAAAGAGGTTAAGAAGACATCAGAAGAATCACACACACTGTTTTCGGAAGCAGGAACATTTAACAATTCCGATTTCGCACGATTTGATTAAAATCGAAAACGTTAACAGGCCTGATTATTGAAATCATATCATGCTCGGTATAATTTCAGGTATTCATGCACGAACCCCATTTCGAAATAATATCAAGAATGTAGAACAGTATCGGACGTTCTTGATAAGATCCGAGTGTGGTATAAAGATAAAACCAACCTCGAGTGTTTTTGAAATATGGCAATTTCTATGCTTGCAAAGACACGAATTAAGGGATTAAAAAATCATTTCGTACTTGATTTAAGAAAATCCGGGATTTTTGACTTCGATTTGGATTGAATTCAGTCTATTGTTTCGTCGAATACTTGCATCACTTATTAGTTCTTCATCCACTGTTCCACTACTTTGCATATTCCTAACCGCAACACAATTCAGGTACATTGTCATTTCACTGTCCTTCTTAATAGATACAAAACAAGAGTGGAGTTTCCTTTGTAGTGTGTATCTTTCCTGTCGTGACACGCTCAAATAATTTCATTGCAAAGTTTAAGCAAATGTTTACCTTGCAGATGGGGACAGACTTCTCTTGCTTGACTGCCAGTGGAGCGTGCTCCCCTTGCCGATAATTGAATTAGCCATGGCGTCAAAGGCAACGCCACGGGGCCAGATGAAAATTAAACTCAACAATAACAACGCCCGGGTCGAGCCCAACAGGTGTTGACTTTTCGCCAATTGCGCCTTGTTTGCTCGTTGGGCTTTAATAATTGAACAGCTTAATCAATGCCAAAACAGCGCCTACTTAGTTTTTATTCGATTTCTGTAAGTGTTAGTTGAATCAGCAGGCTGCTTCAAATTGCCCCGATTGAGCATTGCTAATTTCTTGCATTCACTGGGCATACAGAGGACCAAAAGGAGGGCACCATAAATCGAATTAAAAATGCAATTTAAGTTTATTTAGTTGCAAGTAATTGCATTTGCTTGTTAACTCGACTTCATTTGGCCCGTCCCCGACTGTATTTCATTAGCAGCGCATTCAGTTAAATGAAGAAGTACTCGCAAATGGCAAAAAAGAAGCTCCACACCACAGGACACAATTTTCAAGCTAATGCAATTTGATCGGTGGTTGCCACAGAGACTGCTTCCAGACAACAATTTTTGTCTTTTTCATATTTGCTTCGTGTCATAATCATTAGATGCTGAAAAATCTTTTAATAGATTTGGAGAGTACGAGTTTAACGCAATTAAATTCTCTTAATTTTCCAATTTCTATAGACAGACGACATTTTAGTTTCTCAGCTGGTTTAATTTTTCGAGCGGAGTGAAATGTACGTTAGTTGGATTATACAATGTACA